>NEEE01003831.1:0-10449 GCA_002278615.1 Pogonus chalceus | reverse complement strand
TGTTATTTAGCATTTTGATTGATAATGGTTATAAACTTTAATTTACTCGCATTGGAAAATAGTTAATAATAAAAAGAATACATATATGTATGTATGTATGTGTAAAAGTTGAACCTTTTGAAGAATCTAACTTTAGTTGCTATCGGTCTCGGCACCTTACTCATACCCCTAGTGCTCCCTAGGAAACCCTCCTACTTGTGTTGCCTGCTACTTCCACTTTCGTCGTCCTGCACCCGCCCCAAGCCGGCTTTTCTACTGTGTACACCCGCCAAACCAAGAGCCTTCGTGCTCGCCACATCGTACAGTGCCCACTCGACATCATTGCACAGGTCCGTAATTTTATAAAACCTAAACATTTTACCTTTAAAATCATTATTCTTTCTTTTATAGATACATGTATAAATCACATACACATCTCTTTTTAATGCTACAATTTATAGAAATTTTATAAAAGCTAGAATAAGGTTAATGGGGAATTATATATTATTCTAAATACAAAAGAGAAACATATTTTTATTTGGTATGTTATTATATTTACTTAAGTTTTACTTATCCCTAAATTTTCTGCTATAATTTGCTTTAACATATTGTAATTTCATATATAAATTAAATAACTGAACATTTAAATAAATATAAAATATGATGCATGATTTTAAATTATTATTAATAATTTCTTTTTATTTACTTTTATTATTATACAATATCGAACAGCAAATCAAAGAAACAATTGTTTTATTTAAATAAAAAATACAAGTACAAATTTAACAATTTGAATTATTAAATAGTATAATAAGTAAAGTAGTAATAAATAATATGAAATCCTCCTCTGTATAATCGTCCTTCACTTGTTCCTCCGTCTGTGAACGTCAAAATACACCTCGTACTCACCCTCGCTTCACTACTTTACTTTGGTCCTGACACGGGTGGAGCGCGAATAATGGCGCGGATGTGGGTGCGGGTGTGGGCTAGGGCACCTTTGTGGAAGTCTAAGTCGGAGTTGTAGCTTCGGATCTGGCAGGAGTGGCAGCCCTATAGTACCCGAATATAAACAGAAAGACGCACCATTGCCAGCAACCTCCCCGGATTCGTTCTATTTCTGAAATTCTCGTTCTCGTCAGAATTTCAGTACTTAGTACCGAACGGCCTTTGCTGTATGAAACCTTGTTCCTTCACTTATCCCATTCTGTTGATAAATGAAAGGCAAAAGGAACAGCATTCAAAGAGAGAAATTAAATATCAAACATTAGTATTTTCCTTGTAAAATATACGGTATGGTGTACGTTGTACGCTGTACGGTACGGTATAACAAGTATAACCATAACGTATGTGTATAAATTACAAATTATAAATATTCGGTTTCAACTGAAACTAGATCAGACAAAATTAGAAGCTTATAATATAATATGCATATTGTTTGTTTTGAAATTGTGTGATTAATAAATATCACCCTATCGTATAGTATATAGATGGATATGGATATGATACATTTATATTTATTATATTTAGAACTGTTGCTTGTTTTGAATTAATTATTCGAAATTTTAATCATTCTGTATGTACGTTCGTTGTACATGCAGTGCTGCAGGCACAAATCGTCAAAATGCAAATGTTTTGTTTGCTATTCTATGTTAATAACTAACAGTTGCCCTTGCACCTATCTATTTCAATGCTACTGTTTTTAATTGATTAAATATCATGTGTTTTGTTACACTATGCTATACTATACTATACATTATCGACAATTGTTGTATACAATTAATTTGATAACATATAATAAAGATTATGACATATATTTTTAAAGATATGTATACATAAATTTATCAATACATTTATTAGCAATTTATCATTACACACAATAAATTCATAAGTTAGAAATACGAACGTATTTCAGTAGTGGTGGGTATGAATGTCAGATGGATTTTAGTCGTACCCTTATCACATATGTAGAAAGCTGCGAACCAACTATATTTCAACTATCGCGCAACAGAGCCGCAACCACGAGAGCCTGCGTCTAAGTGAGGATGACGTTAGGTAATTCTAGGATATATAGGGTCAGGATTTAGTAAGTCTCCCCATTCTATATTTAGGTATATCTTTCTCTTTTCCTTTCTATATCTCTAACCTTCTCGTTCGTAAGGTTTTATCTCCAACCACAATCTGCCGAATGACATAGTCTCTCCTGCTTCTGCCATCGTAGCAGGAAACAAAGGAACTTACCCAGGATTTTCACAGAATTGACGCGGAGTCGAAACTCAAACTCGCTATGCCCAAAAGGTTCGGTTTTGTGTCGGTGCAAAATCGCGGTTTCTGTGTGAAAAATAAATTCCTCTCTTTTGCGGCTTTCCAAACTCTTCTTTGTGATTTTTACAAAACCTTTACTACCAACTTTTATATATCTCTTGCTTTCACATATAAACATTGCTTATTACAGTTCAACATTTTTAATATCTTGATAATTATAACCACTATACATACATATATTTAAACATTTTTTTTTATTATTATAATCTCTATTGTAATATCATCATTTAAATACAAATCAAACAACAATATTATCTTTTTCTTTATATTGGGATAAGTTTTCAGCAAATATATATTTTTACTACATAATTTAATTTATTAAAAATGGAAAATTTGTTTTTTTTTTTTAAATTATATATTTGCATATTTCAATATAATAATTAGTAATTGAATATAAATAATATCCTTAAAGAAACCAGCATAAACTATTACCTAGAGTTATTATCATATAGCATCTCTCTGTATTAAGCATCTTATCTTTGGTAATATTTCTCAATTTTTTAAGTTTGTGTTTGCAATACAACAATTTATTTAAGTAAAAAATTCTAAAGATTCTCTTGCAAATCTTATTAGAAAAAGAAAGAAAAGAAATAGTAATTTTTAATTATAACTTCGTAAAACAAGATTACCTTTAAATAAAAACATATTGCCAAATTATTCTGATATTTAGTAGGAAAGTTAATTTTATTTCCTGGTGATTTTATTTTTAAATTTGTAATTTTTTGAAGCTTTACCTAACTTTATTTAAATTTACAGTAGTTTTTTCCTTTTTCTGACAATTCGTTTAATCGTTATAATCGTACCTAAATATTTTTTATTCATGTGAATGTACTATGCAAACTTAATATTCAAAAGGATATTGGAATCTGACATGGAGGCGTGCCTAAATTTACTATGACGCAAATGAAGATGCAGTGCCAAATTTAATCTAATTTTTGAATGCTATGAACTATTCTTTTTTTTAAATTATAGTTGTAAAAATAATTACCATTTTTTTGGATCCACTCTCACATTTAAACTCAACAACAAAATCTTTTTTTTCCAAGATTTTACAGGAAAGCGAAATTTCTTACTTTAATCATACTCTCATTTTTTAATTATAAAATTAAACAAGAACAATACGCAGACTTAAAAATGTTTTGCAGTAATTCCCTCTTTCTTTAGTTTCAAAATTCACCAGTAGCTATCGTATAAGGAGAATTAAATACAAAACAAAAATAAATATACAACATTAAAAAAATTTTATAAACTTATATTTTAAGTATATATCGAATAAAATATTAAAAAAAAGATTTGCATTTAGGACCCTTTATACCTAATAAATATTATTTTTTATAAAAATAAAATATTCAATTCAGTGCTTGCATCTAATATTTGTTTTTTCCTTTTCAATTCTTGTATGTTATATTTTACTTCAGAAATAATATTTTCACATTAATTATTCATTATAATTGACTAAGTGTTTACTTGTTGATCATGAAACTTTATATATCTTTATTCCAAATAAATAGTTTTTTGATTAATGTTTCTATTTGAACTTCTCTAATTTTTCAGCATCGATCTTTTTATATATTACTCGGATTTTGTCATTACTAATACAAAGTAAAAAAATCAATATCTATTAAGGTTCACTATAAAACAATAAAATTATTCATTATTTATATTATTTATTATCTATATTCAATTTTCTATGCGTTTTTTTAAATTATATTATAAAATACCAAATTAAATATTAAGTAGCATATGGCAGTACAATGGTCCCCAATTTATTTAATATACTCGATCAAATCTTCCAAAGTTCCCCATAGGATGTATCGATAAGGGGTGATTATGAAAAATAGAAAACAATTAGTTTTCATGAAATAATGACAAATGACAAAAAATATTTGTTGAATGAATTCTGTACATTATTTAGTTTTTTAAAGTTTATAATATAAGATTTATTTAAAATAATTATGTTTATATTTAATTTGTTGTAAACAATGATTAAAGATGAGATTAAAGAAGAAAAAAGTATGAAATCTTTTATTTAATTTAATGATAGTAATAATGTTTATCGATATGAAATATGTCACCCTTCTAGTCACATTACGTTCATACCTAGAACCATTGATGAAGGTGTGAGTATATAGATGTGTGCGTGTGTAATTCTACCATCCAATTTTCTGTGACCGGAAATGAGGCTAATGTATCCCCGTGACGGATGGCGTGTACACTGTAGAGGAGGCAGCGGGGGTGGACTATGTCCGGCGGTGGCACGCGAGGATTATGCGGGTTTCGGATACGAATAGGGCGACTTTCTCTCTCTTTACTCTTTCCCTATATGCGTGTGCTCAATGCTGTGTAAGTATATACACCGCAATTGCGACTTTGCTATACATGTACATGTTCAAAACACATGAGAGAAACTCAGTTACTAAACTTTTCAATTTAAAATACTTTCCAATCAAAAATATATTAAAATACCATTCACACTAACCTATGCTTGTATAAAATAATAATTCTGATATTCATAATTATTATTGTAGTTATACAACACGCAAATATGTGATAGTAAATTTTTAATCAAGAGAAACGTAAAATCAAATCTATGATTGCGTTTTAAAACAAGATGTTGCGTAAAATAAAATTTATTTCTGGTATTAATGCGCAAAATATAGATATTAAAAGTAATTTTAATGATCATGAAGAAATTATATTATTTGATACTTATTTCGTTTTACACAACGTAGATTAATAGATTTTCAAATATATTATGTAATATTATTGAATATTGTTTTTAAATTTGAACCCTAATACTATTTTGTATCATGTTTCAGTAGTTCTTTATCCTGGAGATATAATCTAGTTATATTAGATAATGATTGTAGAGATACCTCTAGTATGAGCATATAATTTTTTATTATAATTCAAATTCACCCTCTCGCTGTCAGAAATGTTTTGCGAACTTAGATACTTTATTAGTATAAAATCTATAAAGGTTATGTAGGTAGGTATTAAGTATATATGATGTTATATCATGAATTTGGTAAATAGTAGATACACAAATTCCCAACCTTTGTAATGTATATTGTAGTGTACATACATAGGTACATGTATATCCTTCGTATGCCTCTGTCATGCTTTTCATATCAGCATTGAACCCACAGCCACACAGCTACGGCCACAGGGCACTGTTAGTCCCACTGTTACTGTTACCCTCAGACAGCTGAGGTCTCAGCGGTCGACGCTAGGCCATATGGGGTTATCAAAGCCGAACCCGGATCCGAATCTATGCACACTACCTTTGTAAACCTATACAAAATAACTATACAACTTGTCTCGTCACTCCCTCACTGCTCATCCAAAATATACATAAACATACAAATATATAAATATTTTTACAAATTATTTCATTTTTATTTCATTTTACGAATCATATTTATTTGATTGTAACAAAAAAATATATATAATTTCATATAAAATACCTTTTTATTTAAATAAAATTTTAACAAACATAAAAATAACCTTTATATATTATATATGTACATTATTTTTGGAAAATATATTAACATGCAACTGCAAGTTGTAGTTCCAACGAATTTATTTTTATTATTTATATTTAGTGTTACGTTTTTTTTAATTTATTTTGTTTAATTATTATTGTTAAATTATTATACTAGAAACATTTTTCGCAATAATTAATTGGATTTATTTAACTTTTCACACGAAGCTGTTAAAAACTACAAAATTAATTAACTAAAATATGCTGTTGGTTTGTTTATAAAGTTAAGGGAAAAGTGACTAGAATTTTTGTTTATCTAGAAGGAATTGTAATGTACCTCTATAGCTGAATGTAGCATAGTTTGGTAGCCACAGTCATGTCTAATAATTACCTACATATACATACATACAGCTCAGTGTGCTTGCCGGAGGTGCCCCTCCCTGTTTCGCTACCGTTCACTGAAGTTACCGCCCGCGTAACGACCGTATCATGTGCCTTCTATCCCTTTTTCCGCTCTACACCCCCGACCATTACATCTAGTATGGACCTCGGGGGCCCAATCAATCGGAAACTCGGTTTACCAAAAGTTTTCTTCTCAGTTTCACAACTTTTTCATGTCAATTATATTTCATTACTTATTGCGGAATCCCGTAAAGTCCGCCCCCATACAACGCTACGCATAACCAGCCACCTTGCTCTTAAAGTTCGTTTCGCTTCGTTGATGATTTATTGAAGAAAAATTACTTTTTTTATCAAAGTGTGAGCGCGTGCGCTACGTATTATATTTTGAATCTGACTGTGATTACTACATACAAAACTTAACAAATCCTCTTTCTTCATATACTATTCTAAATTATCTATTACCATATTAATTATACATTTGCTGAACATTCAGTTTAATAGATACATTTAAATTCAATATCATAACAAACTTATAATTATTTAGTTAAAGAGGCTCTTTATGATTAATTAGTAATATGATAAACGTTAAGTCACCTTATAATTATTACATGCTATTAATCTTTCTGAATATTCTTTCAAAATTTGGAATTATACTGGAGTAAGAAGTAACGAACTCTTTTTTATTCTTCTTTCACGCACTAAAATTTTGATTGAAAAACCTTGAATCACTTTCATTCAAAATTTAAAGCGCCTAATTAGGTAATTGCAAATTTTGATTTAAAATAAGTATGACTCATTTCCAATTCTGAACCCAATCATACTACCAATTGTTAATAAGGTTATTTATAACAATTTAAAAATTTGTTAACCTTGATCATATGTTTATTTAATATAAATTAAGTTGTATTGTACGGTTTACCAAACATTACAATCAAATTATTTAGAACTTCGATTACTATATACTTGATATGAATTTCAATATTAAGTATTTATTATAATAAGTACAAATAGTGTTTATGAAATACAAAATAAATAAAAATCAGTTAGATTGAAATATTAATTGAAAACTGTGGCTTAGTCAGTTTTGGGGTTAACAACGAACCTAAAAGTTCCAAATTCATTCCCGGCCTTTGCAATAATGAAATTTAGCTGGAAGTAACACTATACCATTAAAAACTGAATATTTGGTTGAAACATTATTGAATGGAGCGCAGTGCTGAATACTCACCCTCTTAGTTAGATTCCCGATAATTCCATAACCAGTCCAATTGGATTGATGGAAAGGGATGATAAAATTCATGTTTGTGTTCTATATATTATTTAGGTGTTACTTTCAAGTTTTAATTATTTGTTAAATATTGTTCATTACTTTATAATTATTTTTTATTTATAAACCATATCTTTATATCTTTTATATAGAATTAGATATTAAAAAATATTTCAAAACTGTTTAGCGGTTTTTCTTACTTTGTAATTTATTATTTTAATTAATTACTAATTTAATAACTAATGAGATTTATATATATAAGTAGCTACATGTATATTAGAAAATAAATCATTTGTAAAAATATGTACTATTGTTTTATTTTTTGATAAATATAATTAAATCAATATACAATAACAAATAATACCCTTGTACTTCTTATAGGACACAAGAAATTATCAAAATAATTTGCTTATATTTTCTTGTAGATTAGGTGATTAGTAATAGCCTATATAACACTTTAAATGTTAAATATAAAAAATCAATAAAGATAAGTTAATTAATTTGAAATTAAGCGATCGTGTAGTATGTAGTTTAGTGGAATATTAAAATGTTAATATAATATGCATGCACATAGTTTATGAAGAATATGGAAAGATTTGCTTGATTAAAGCTCTGTACATAATGATCGTATCGTATATGGCCATTGACGATGGTTGCATCGAATGTTGGTTATCAAGGGCGCTGCGGGTTTCCAAGCGGTTAGAACCAAGAATGGAGTGGAGTAAGCAGGGTGTAGAGTGGATAGAGAACTGAACTGCAGGATGGACACGACGTCCGTTTGAGTAGAGGTAGAGGGCGGTGGATGTTTGCTTGCGTGTCAGTCAAGTAGGCCTGGGTCGTATCGACGGACAGACACATACTGGCACATGGAAGGGAACGGGCGTTAAAGGGGTTTGGGTTTAGGTTTGAGTTTGACCAAACTCGATCCAAGCAAGTGAGTGAGTAAAGCACAGTGCCCACCGTACCCACCGTACCCACTAGCTATGGGTCTGTTCTGTTCGTAGTCTGTAGTCTCACATGCCTTTGTCCGAGAAGGTTTCGGGCTGTCACACGACGACAGTGTGTTGGTCACAGCAGCGCCCTTCTTGAGGACAAAGGATTGATTTGGAATCTGTCATTCCCCTTCCCTACGTCATCACTGCCACTTGGTTTGGACTTCCTCGGCCCCCGGCCTTTCCGAAATTACAGATCCGGCTGAAACCACACCACACTCATTCGTCTCTGTTTCTACTCTTCTATACTATACTATATATATTTGTTCATGTTTCTTCTCTTTCTCTACCTATTTCCTTTTCGTTTGTCGTTCGTACATTCGGTCGTGTCGTTTTTGTTCTTTTATGTGCTGATAAAAGCTCACGTTATGACGCTAAAATTTAATATTTTTCTCGTTATTGAAATGCGTGCGAAACGCTGTACAACACAGTTTATTTTAATCATCTTTCGTTTCAGCCAGGTTTATTCACATAANTACTTCTTATTCTTTGTATATAAAAATTAAATTGAACATATTATATTTGAAATGCCAGGTGATACATGTCAGTGACAAGTTTTAAGTAGATTGATACATGCAATAACTAAATATATACCTGTTAATAATGTAAATTAAATAGAACTCTTAATTAAATAATTTTTAAACCAATTTTAATTGTATTTTCTGTAATTTATTTAAATTTATCTGTTATTTTCAGTAAAAAAAAGTGTATAATTCTTTTAAATTATGTAACATAATCGTAGATGAGACTTTTGTATGAAATAATATAATAAATATTAATTATTTCATAATGCACTTCAAAAGGAATAAGTTTAATTTAAATTTGAGATTTAAATGTCTTATTTTGTATGTCGACGTGATTTCTAAATAATGTTACCTATCTAAGTTTTCCTTCTTGGCATAATTATTACACCTAAACATATTTATCTTTTATTATTAAATGACTTGAATTCATATATAACATATATTTTGAATATTATACTAAAAACATATTTTGCTCTAAAAGTGATATGAAAATTACTAATTATGATTAGGATAAATCTGTCACCCCCTGAGATTCAAATATTAATTGCAAAGTTTTACATCAATATCGGCGGGTTGAGATGTAATGATCTGTACTTATTGCATTATACATATGTACGTACAGATAGATACACATATGTATATTGTTAAATTTTGTTAAGAGGTGGCACTTTTACGTTAATTATTTGTAATTACATGAAATTAAGAATAAAGGAAAGGAAGTTGACAAAACAAAGGAACAAAAGTAATATCCTTCGTGTATATTTTGGAATATATGATTTTGGTATGGAAGGGACAATAAGGGTTCTGTACTTCGATTCATATGCCCCCCATGGGTGACTGGGCAAGGCTGCGGTGACGGCGTCGGCGGTGTGGATAAGACCCTCCTGACGACCGCTTCAAGGGGTGGAAGCCTGGCACGAGTACTAATGGGAAGCGTCAGAACAGAACTTGAAATATTTTCGTGAATCATTTCTATAATACCGAAAAAATAATTATTTTTAAATTAAGCAAAACAGATATCGATTCAATATAAATATTTTAAATAAACAATTATTTAATATCGTTATATTTATATTCCCAAAAACTCACAATTAATTTACATTACTTTGGATAAAAACGTTATTTAAGTAGTCAAATATATAATAAAAATGTTTTAACAGGTATCAACACGTTTATCTGCTATAATTAAGTTTATTATTAAATTAAAACGTCAATCATTTTTATAGGAACATAAATAAAAAAAAAGAATCAAAACTATGTATTTAAAAAATAATTTCAACGAATGAAATATTATTTGGTCATCTTCTTATACTTTGTATTAAATTTTATAAAAAATTTATGTAAGAAATTATTTTATAAACAATTTGCAAGTATTTTTTCATATAAATTGTGTATTGCTTTTAAGTCCATATTAAATTGGGTACAAAAAGTAGCATGTATAGGACGTAAATTTTTTTAGTCCGTCTCTGAGTATGACAA
>NEEE01003829.1:11544-25215 GCA_002278615.1 Pogonus chalceus | reverse complement strand
AGCCGGCTCCAATAAGCAAATCTACCGGACGCGCCTCATAAAACCAATGGTCGGCCAGATGTATTAATTCAGGAATATCTAGCTTATATTTTACTAATGGTAAATTTTATGTAATTGTCTTCACCACTTAACAGTTTAAATGAGATATAAATGCATTCACTTGCGATTTTATATAAACATTGATTTGTTGATTTGCTCTACTAGTAGTACCATTAGACATTTAATTTCTACATTAGTACGAGTGGGATTGATGGAAAGTTTTTTACACAATGATTCGCTGTGTAATGAGCATCAAGAAAAGCGCGACATTTCACAAATTCATTTTTGCCATTTTTAATTTAAATAACTGTNGTAATGAGCATCAAGAAAAGCGCGACATTTCACAAATTCATTTTTGCCATTTTTAATTTAAATAACTGTTGTAGATAAAAGGGTGATCGTAGATTTATCTTTTACAGAAAATGCATTACCGGTTGATGTTAAGTTTTGCACCTCATTTGTATGAAGCAGGGAATGATATTTCTTGCTACATGTTCTACGTTTATTAGTAGAACGACAATTCACGACTAAATGATTATCGCGCAGGCAATTGTTACATAAGTTCAACCGATTTATATTAAATAATCTTTCATTTACGTTGACAATGAGATATGTTATGATTACTTTCTTTGCAAATCATGTATAAAAACGATTTTTTATTAGTTGCAGCACAAGACAATACATTTTTTTGTTTACTATGCATCTAAGTTTGTCTTAGAACAGAGCTATTATTTGAAATACTTAAGAATTTATTATTTTAAACACAATTAATTGATTCTAAAACTGAGTAACGTTTTTCTAGAAAAGAAATGAATTGATCATAAGTAGGCAAGTCGGTGTTTAAAGAGCTTTGCCATTCGCGCTTAGAATTTTTCGATTATTATCGGCACGATTATTGCCTCCCATTTAGATGTGGGTAGATTAAAATTTTTTAGCAAAGTTATATTGCTTATTACTATTTCTAAAAGATCTCGCAGAGCCTTATGTGACTGCTTATTAATAATTGGAATATTTTAAATTTAATTAAAATAATCTTGAACTATGAAACTTGTGTTCTTCAATTTTTTTCTAATATTTTCAATGCTTTCTCATAATTTTTTTCATTAATTGTTAAATAATCTATTGCCCGTAATGCCTCGTTAAGAAGACATGATTTTAGATATTGTAGACGCTGACAATTATTAAACAATTTATTTTCATCTATTAAAGATTTAAATGAATTTTCAAAGTTAAACCTATTGTCGTAATCACCGCTAAATGTTTTTAAGTTCAAAACTGGTAAATTTAATTGCATGGAACTTGATTTAATATTTGGACTAATTGACGGGATATTTTCGTTAGATACTGATCTGGTGTTAGTGAAATTATCGATAATGTCGTCTATATTCGCAATTAAATCGCAATAACGATCTCCGAAATCCGCTCGCGNTTATCGATAATGTCGTCTATATTCGCAATTAAATCGCAATAACTATCTCCGAAATCCGCTCGCTTATTTATATGAGTTTCAACGTCGGTATTTTTATCGCGTTGTTCGATTTCATATTGCAATTATTCGAAGTCTTTTCTAGCATCTGGTAATATTTCTCAGCGCACCTTTAATTGATTAACGCTATTGTTTCGGAATTGAATTATTTATAGAATCATGAACTCTATCTAGTTTATTAATAATGAAACCTCTTTGAGATATAAAATGCTGTAAATTTTTAGCAATATCAACAATTACAACGGATAAATTAAAATAAAAACTAAATTGAATTGAGACAATAATAAATTGGAATAAAAATGAGGAAACAAAGCAAAAATTGAGAACCACTAACCTGAAATACAGAGCTGGTGATCGCTCTAGTTGTGGAATTTTCTGTTGTGGATCACTTTAACTGTGGAATCTTCTACCTTGGATGGCTTGGATGTCGAATCTCGTTATTTTGATCGCCTTTATAGTTTCACTTGTTGGATTATTTGATGCATTAAAATTCAAAAAATAATTGATAATTTTACGATTATTTTCAAAAGAAAATTACTATAAAATTGTAAATAACACAAGTGGTGTTGAAAATTATACTTTCTCAGTAGAGTATTTAATTTATTACATTTTGAATTCTTTTTTATTGTTGTATTCAGTTGAACTCAGTTATTTATTTGATGTGTATTAAGATTTTATTAAGGTTTAATTTGTTATTTAATTTTTGCTGTAATTATTACACCAAATAATAAAACTATTTGTTAGGTGTGCATGCGNAATTTTTGTTGTAATTATTACACCTAATAATAAAACTATTTGTTAAGTGTGCATGCGAAACTGAGTTGTTTGTTACCTGAAATATTTTCACCTCCACTGAGTAAATCCGAGCAATCGGTTGGCGTCCGAGCAATTTTCTTTTATAAACTTAAATTAATGTTTTTTTTTTGTTAGTTTAAATTCAGTTTTGTTTAATTTAAATATTTCAATTTAATGTTAAATAATTATTTTTTGTAAAGCGCCCATTTTGTTAACAGGCTCTCGTTATCCGTTTACAGATCGGTTGTAAGCTTGGACGCAGAGAGAGTTTCGTCACAAGATATAATATAAGAATGTTCGATTTATAATGACAAAAAGGCAGCGTGAAATTGTTGAAGAACTGCGCAAACCTACATGAATGAATTTCCCTAAAAGAAGAGTAATAATAAAGGTTTTTGATGAATAGTTTCAAGCAGATTTAGTAGAAATGATACCATACGCTAATTTTAATCGAGGCTTACAATATATTTTAGATGTAATCGATGTTTATTCGAAATATGTTTAGACAACCCCCTTAAAAATAAAACCGCACAAAGCTTTACAAAAGCCATAAAAGATATTTTCTTAACAAATAATCGTATACCAAAAAATTCACAAACAGACATGGGTAAAGAATTCTTTAATAAAAATTTTCAAAATTTAATTAAAAAGTTTAATGTAAATCATTATTTTACTTTCAGCAATAATAAAGTTAGTGTAATTAAGCGAGTTAATCGCACATTTAAATCACTTATGTGAAAAGATTTATGGTGTTCAAGGATTTTTAAGTGGTTATCTCTGATACCTAAAATCACGCTCTAATATAATAATACAAGTTATTATACTATTAAAAAGAAACCTTTAAATGTTACCAGGAAAAATAAAAAGTCACTTTCAAATAAAGTTTACAATACTATTAAAATTAGTGGCACAGTGAAACTAAAAGTTGGTGATTTAGTGCGAATTTATAAGCATAGAAGTGCACTTGTGACCGATAACATGCCAAATTGGTCAAATGAAATATTTACTGGAAACGAAGTAAAATTTACAAATCCGTCACCTATATATTCAAAGATCAATCGGGTGAAACTATTTAAAGTGAGTTTTACGAGCATGAACTGCAAAAAGTCAAGTATCCAAGTGTCTATTTGGTAGAAACAATTTTGAAGCGTAAGGGTTATCAAGTGTATAAAAATGACTTGGTTTTAGTGCGCAACACAGCACTTGGATACCGAAAAAAAAAACATTAAATAAATAGCCGCGCTAAATGTGCTGATTACAATAACAAACAAACAAGCCATTATAATGACTACCGTAATTGCTGATTTGCAAAGTTTCAAAACATTTAAGAAAAATAAAATAAACAACAGATATTAAAAGAAATTGCCGTAATTAATATTCAAGATGGAAAATGTGATTCGAAAAATTTCTAAGTACCGCTTTCCTGGTCCGAACAAGTTAACGAAAGTAAAAAAGAGAGATTTGGTTAATTAAAAAACATCATAATTTGGATTGGCATTTTGGTGATACACCATTTGAAAGATGTTATGAAATTGTTAAAACAATGTTGAGCTCAGCTTATAAGATATATGTAAAAGGCAATGAAAAAGTTGTTCTGTTCGAAGAAATACTTTAGCCTTTGGCGAACAAAATAATAAATATTGAAAAGTTTGATTGCCTTTAGTTAAAGGAATTAAGAAACAAAACGAAATTAAATGTAGATTATTGTAATGAACATATAGAACACTGCGCCATGGGAAATGTCTTTATTACGAACATGGTTTCTTGAGCGATTTAACGTGTTAAATGCATTTAAAATTTTTATGGGAACGCAAAGATAAGACCGCAGAAAAAACCCCATTAAAAAAATTTTGAAAAATGTCTAGCCTAAGATCATATTGTACTTTTAATAATAAAATATTTATTGTATTATTGATTTCTAAAATATGTATTCATAAATAAAAATTATAAAGACAAAACCCTTCTTACTTGTTTCATTAAAACACCTTAATATTTATTTATAAACTGCAGTTACTTGATATATCTTTATTACACTTAAAGTATAAACACTTGTGTGAGTCCATAAATTGCATTACGATTCTTGCAAATGAGTAACCTCAGGTGTGCACTCAATCAGATATAGATTAATAAACTTAAGAAATAGATCAATAAACTGAACACGTGTTCCATATTTACTACAAGGAAATTTCTCTATTTACTTGGATTTTAACACTTGCGTCATAAACTTGTGCCTTTAAGGATGCATACTTAGGTCCACACTACCGTCTCCCTTAATATATAAGTTAATAAACTTGACCGCGTACTTAGGTGCAAACACCGAAGCAGCAAACCCTTTATTAATAAGTTGCATTCCATTACTTACATGTGGGCTATTCTACTTCATGCCACAATATTGAACCCTTGGTTTCCGTATTCCAACACCTGCATATGAGTCATCTTCAACGCGTGCACCACCGTCCGCCTCAAATATGGATTAACAAACTTAAGAAATAGGTTAATGAGTTAAAGACCGAACACGTGTCCTAAAATTGCACAATATTTCGGTTTCCGACACCTGCATATGAGTCATCTACAATGCTTCCAAATTTTTAATTAACACCGCACCGCCCATAAAATATAGTAAACACGTGCATAATATGAGCCCCCGCCAGCCTAAAGCCGCTATTAAGTTCAAAGAAATATTTCGAAAAATTTAAGCCTCAAGCTTCATCTTAATTTTTATGGGAAATTGACTTCGGAGTGCCCTTTCCCTTGTATTACTTATCAACAATGAAAAAAAAAAAGACAGTGTAGAACAGTGGAAAGAAGTAAAAAAAAGTATGTAAAGTATCTCAGGAAATACTACCGAAAGAAAAATAAAGCAATTGTAAAAAATGGTTTGAGGAAGAGTACAGAAGGGTAATGGAATTGTAAAATGAGGCAAGTGTCAGATTGCTTTATAGAAAATGGTTATTAATTAGAAAATTTACTAGAGAGAAAAACAACTACAAAAAAGTATGCAGAATAAAGAAGAGAAATTTATTAGAACTTAAACTGCTCCAATTGAAAATCTATCACACTTACAGATAGATGAAGAATTTTTATCAGGACATCAAGAAAAACAAAGGAGAATACCAACAGAAAGCCTGTTATATAAAGACTAACTCATGCTCTACTAAAAGAACAAGAAGTAGAAACTTACTTTAAGGCGGCGCCGAAAAGAATGGATGCAGATACCCAACGTGTTCAACAGCCTAGTAATAATGAAATCATAACTCTTTATAATCTCAAGAATAACAAGAGTCTGGGAAAAAATAGAATATCTGCAGAGATTTTTAAGGAAGGCGGAAAAGAACTACAAAAAGATTTTTGTAGAATGATACCGGACGTTGGAGTACTGGAGAGATGCCAGAAAGATGGAACGATGCAATATTAATTCCGGTTAATAAAAAAGGAGAAAGGATTCGTTGTAGAATTTATCGTGGGATTGCAGTATAAGATATAGCTTACAAAATCTTTTCGATTTATCTAAGAAATAGCTTGAGTAGTTATGTGGATGAACTTATTCGAGAATACCAAGCAGGTTTTCGTAGCAATGAATCAACTACTGATTAAGTATTTTCCCTGAAATAAATTATTGCAAACAGCTATGAACATGATCTTTCTTTGCATGTTCTGTTTTTCGATTTCAAACAGGCATTCGATACTATTAAGAAGCAAGAACTTTATACTAAAGGATTTACAAGTACCCTTTAAGTTGATTGGTCTTATAGAATCATCTCAAAGAGAATCAAGATGTAAAGTGAAAGTATAGGATAAAGTTTTGGACAATTGAAAAGTAGAGAGAAGATTGAGATAGAGAGACCCTATGTCATCAATGCTATGAACCACCAAGGCACTAATGTTTAGCATATGCCGATGATATGGCTCTAATTAAAAAGACATCAAGATGTTTGGAAAAGGTGTTAAAGGTTGGTTAAAACGGCGGAAGAAACAGGCTTACAAATAAATGAATCCAAAACAAAATACTTGCATGTAAAAGGAAAAAGAAAAAAGGAAAGTAAGCAGATATGTTTAAAGACAGAGAATAACAGAACATATATTTTTGAAGGAGTGAAGACCTTAACATATCTGTGAGTACTTCTTTCTAACGATTATGATGAAGAAATGGAAATATACACTGAAAAGATGTTAAAGCACGGAATCATTGTATTGTATTTTAAATGCGAAGAACATTTCACATACGGCCAAAATTAAAATATATAAAACTATAATTAGACCAGCGGCACTATATGGATGTGAACTATGAGTGTTCAAAATGAAAGATCAGAAACGTTTAGAAGTATTGGAAAGAAAAGTTCTTAAAAAAAAATTTGGTTGTAAATGGAAAAGAGATTTAATAGTGCAAAGAAAAAACGGGGACGTTATGGATTTTTACGGGGATAACGGTATAGCGGGAGTAGTTAAACCTAAACGGTTAAGATAGTTAGGACCTATTGCAAGTATGCCGGAGCAAAAAATTGTGAAAGCCATATATAAAGCAGGTATCTGCAAGACAAAACGAAGACGCCATCCAAAGAGCAGTTAAAAGTTTGAAGTTATTGAAGGTATAGAATCTTTAAAAGTTAAAAAGTGGGAAGAAAAGGTTATTGACAGAGCCCTATGGATGGGTATCTGCAACCAAGCCATGGGCCACATTTGAACTTGGTAATGGACCAATCAGTTTATGGAGAAAAACCATACAAATTATTGGTTTACATAGATGATGTTCTATTACCAAGTAAAACAATTTTTGAAGGTATGAAAAAGATTCGAAGGTTTTTCAATGTACTAAAAAAAGCAACTCAACATTAAAACTTTCAAAGAAATAATTGTTATTTGGGAAGTAAGATTGACAGAAATAATGGAGAACCTGGTGTGAAAAACATGGACAAAATTAAAATTTCAAATGACCTTAAAATATGCATCCAGTCTGAAAATTCTTAAGATAAATTTAAAGCGGGTTGTGCCTGCTGGAGCTGAATTATCTGACATCAGAACAATAAGATGGGAAATAATGCTGAAGGTAAAACAAAACAACAGATCGAAAAATATTGTTGCTTTCTAAATATGAGAAAACGAATAAAAAAAGGCCGCCGCATGTTATGCTTATTGCAAAGCTTCGAGCGAAAAAAAGGATTGGATTTCAAATTACAAAACATTAAAAGGATAATAGTTCAATTAAAGGTGATCCATTGTGATCATTTAGAAACTTGTCAGGAATTAAGAAAAGAAAATGCATACTTATTGTTTATTAATGATAGTTTTACAAAATTTATATTATTAAAAACAGTCAAAACTACAAAACCTAAGCCACCCTGTAGAGTCATTTGGGGTAACTGAGCGTAGCGCGTATTTACCCGGAAAGAAGTATACAGAGAAGGAGATTTATAAGTTAAATAAGTACCAGCCAGTGGCGGGATGTTTCGGTAATTTTTATTTGCATCTAATTAAATTCATCAGTTTCATTGATTAGTTTTGATATTTTGGCAAAATTTGTCATGTTCAAGTTTTGGATCCAATACTGGTGAGTCGTGTTTCTGTGATTAAAGACATATTGTTGTAGATATGAGACAAATATTATAGAGATTATGTTAGTTGTCTTAATCAGTACCAACATTAATATTTACTTAAAGTCCATAATGTGTCTGCGCGAGTATGTGTGTACATGCGTACACTTTCCTCCACGAAAAAAAGTAAAAATGGAAGATGACTTAGTTGATTTGCTGGTTAAGCTCTTCTTACACTTCTTATGTGCATCATGATGTTATTTTTTGTCCTTATGCTGCAAACATATACAAGAAAAAGGCGCAGTAACAAAACAAATTGCTAAGGCTGAAGAGCATATTCTAAATGGGTAAAATAAAAAATATGCTGCAAATTCTATTGGTATAAATAAATCTTGTCTGCGAAAAAGACTTAAACTGGTCGAAGCAACAAATTCAATTGCCCGATTTAAGCTTACACAGAAGAAAATGTATGAAGAATATTATAAATGATTTGAGGTGCTCCGTGTACAAACATGAACAATAAATTCAAGTTGACAGATTCTATAAAAACTTGAAGAATTTGAGTAAGAAATAAAAATTTCAACCATGTCGCATATATAATGTAGATGAGACAGGAATGAGCACCGTTCTAACGAAAACTGTAAAAGTGGTTATTGCAAAAAGGAAAAAAATAGTCTCTAAAGTTTTGCTGCATAAGTCTAATGGTTAATACATTCCACCAGGGTTTCTCTACTCTCGCAAAAAATCCGTAAAGATTTATTGAACGGAGGCTTATCACAAAGCATTTGCATTGTGCCTGACAGCTGTTTGGTAAACACAGAGTTTTTCATAAACTGGCTACACCACTGTCAATATTTTGTTCATTTCACACAGGAAGATCCTGTTTCACTCTTACTTAACAATCATTCATCTCGTATCAGCTTAGAGACTGTAAAATATGCTTTTGACTATAACTGTGATGCTGAGGACTTTTTCGCATGGAAGTCGAAAATTTCGGCCCCTGGACTGGAACCTTTACAATCATTTGAAAGTTTAATTTTTAAATGTGATAAATTCATGTCGCGACACTTTTGAAGAACCATAGCAAAATATCACGTGGTTCGCTTTTAAACGAAAAGTATATAAAAGAAGCTAAGTTGGTTAATGCTAAGTCTGGCTTGAAAGTCACTAGGATATATCTTTACGACGATGAACTGTTTGACGAAGCAGATTTTGCACAATTGTTGGTTACAAATCGAATGCAATAAGATAAACAACAGGCATCAAACCATCCTGTAGATGTTGAGCCACCTGACAGAAATGATGCTATGAATAACTATCCTACAAGAGTGTAAGATTCTAATGAGAGTTAAGATCAGATGGAGAAGGTAAACAAGTCTAGCAAGACAGCTTACAAATAGATTGTACCAAAATGAGACAACTTCTTTTCTGTGGAAGATGAAATTTTCAACCATGTCTGTGCCGATAATCTTCTTAGAGAAGCTGCTACTCCTAGTCCTTCAGTACTTGATCCCGTGGTGAAAAAGTATGCTGCCCAGGCTCCATCGATAAGTAGCATATCTTATAATTCTTGCATTGATAGAATGCGCGGTTAAGATGAAATAATTGATAAGATATACTAAAATCATATGTCATGGTTCTTGATAAGATATACGTTAGTCATCCATCTCTCTCATTGAAGCAGTTTGCGAAGGAGGTATCAATAACAATAATCTCGTATAAAGACTCCTGTACTGAAAAAAACTTAATTCTGTTGACCATAACTTAAATGCAAACCAACAACTGGCAAATTTGTGCTAGTATCTCATTTTTTTGGGTGAAAGCAAAGTTTCTATGAAATCACATATTATTACAGATACAACAGTTAAAAGAAAAGCAGCGTCAAGAAGTGACAAATAAAACGAGCAAAAAAAGATTTCAGCATTTTTATTAACTGCTCCTGCTAAAAAGAAGGTACAAGCTTCAACATGGAAATTTAAAAAAACAGAGAAGAAGAGCGAAAATTTTTATAAAAACCAACAGAAGCCCTCTACCTGACAAGCGAAAGAAAGGGATGACAATTGTCTAGAAAAATATGAAGAGCCATCAACAAAGGATTAGATTAGGTGTAGAGTTTGCGACGAATGGTAGCACGTACAGTGCACTTATTTTGAAACAGGTGTTTTTGTATGTAAAAATTGCATTGACAATTAGCACCTAAAATGTTCCAATATAGTAGTTTTAAAAAATATTATTTTGATTTGATGAACTACTTCACTAAGAACGTACTGTACGATAATCGCAATTGATATCAAAAGATTAATATGAAAAATTACCATTGTAATTATAAATAAAACTTAATTAACACTAAGAGCATTCCGAAGAAACGCTATAAACAAAAATCAATATTTTCTAATAATCTGTATGCTTTATTTAGAAATGCGTTTACTTAGCAACTTCAAGTGAACGTATTCCGCATTCCTTTTTACAATCGTTTGTTGCAAAATAGAGTTGATTTGTTAAAATTTCTATTTTCATATAAAGACAAATACATGCTCTTCTTAAGGAATATGCTTTGAATTCCTTAGCTTTAATATTTATAATATAATCTGGTTAGAAATTCTAAAGTGTGACAGTTGCCTCGAATAACTCTACAGTGCTACACGAAATAACAAAAATTTTTGGCTGTTTAAAATATTTGATTATATAAAGATATACAGCTTCCACAACAAAAGAATAGCAGACTTGTTGTACTGATACTTTTAGAAGCACATAAAAATTGCAACATTTACAAAAAGAGCTAATGGACAGGTTGCGCGTAGCAATCAAAGTCGCACCACAGTAGCTATTGCAACGACAACAGAGGCTTATAAGAGGTGAGATTCCAACATTCCTAATATTTAATTCTCTATTAATGCGATGAAAAATAAAACCACGGGATGCATTTAATACGAGGTATTGCTTAATTTCAATTCAAAAAGCACTTTATAAAATTTATTTACTGATGGATTTTTGGAACCCTCTGAGTACAGGTTTTAAACTCTTTTCAGAAGGTAATTCGAAGTTGTGAAAAGGTGTCTTTTTATTCACTTAGATGTAAATCATTTGACGATAGTCCTGTTCAGTGACAGGTTGAAATTTTATATTGTCGGTACGATTATGAACCATCAGTGTATTGCTTGTTTTGCGTAAAAGCTCGCGATATATTTCCGTGTATTTTTTTTTTTTTTTTTTCGTGAAGTATTCTAGGTGGCGGTTCTTTTTTGGGCTTTGTTGTGTTTTCTATCTCAGGTTTATTTATTTTGTAAGTGGTCTGTTTTTCAGTTTCATCTATTTTATCTAAACGTTGTTAATCGCTTAGTATATCATATGTTTTTTTTTTGTACTTATTGATGCAAGTGTTAGATTGTAATTTTTGAGATGTTTTTAGCAAATCTGTTTTCCGTCATTATTGGGTTAAGTGTCTATATTCAAGAGTTTATTAGCGAAACTAAAGGTAAAAAGCGGTTTTACAAGCTGGGTTGTACTTGCTTTTTATTCTTTACTTTCTACATAGGGTTTAAATAAAACAAAGTCCGGGGGGATAGTGAAGTTTTAAATTTGAGAAGTTCATCTTGTGTTTCTCTGTAGATTTTGTCTAATAGTTCATAAGAATTTGTAAGAGATCAAAAATTAAATAGGTATTTCTCGTATAGGGTTTTGCTTGGCTTTTAGAGCTGCAATTTCAGTTTGGAGTTTGGTTGAGAGGATCATTTGGTACGTATTAATTGTATGTTTGACCGTAAGTTTGAGTCATGTGTATGCATGAACATGTATTTATGTTAAAGTGTATGTGTTCGTTGTAATGAGTGTGTGTATGTGTTAATTGCTTCTATAATGTGGGTTGTATAATTTGTTTACTAGGNTACTTTGGTAATTGTTCCTTTCGAGTAAGTTAACACTTACTGTATTTTATCACATTTCAGGATGCATAGCCTCAGGCTCTCTTAATTTTTCATTAAGTTGAGATTATTTTATTTTTATTAACCGCTCATAAACGTATGCGAAGTGGGCGTAAGTGTTTTTTGGGATTGCTCTCATTATGTTCAAAGGCTAACCGGAATTTAGAATTTGGGTGTATGGACGCCCGATCTAAAGACTTTTGGCGATGCTTTTTTATGATCTCCCTGACCTAAGGAAATTTAAAATCACGATGGCTAGCGTTGTTGCAGACGTGTCATTATTTGTGCAAATTTAGCTGCAAATGCCTAAGCTGGTATAGAGAAGAGCAGTTGAGGCAAGGTAATTAAGTCAGTTTTTTTATTTGGTATTCAAAAACATGTTGTATCTGTAGCAAATTAGTACTACAAGCTGCGATATTGAGTATTGTGCTTTAGAGATTATATAACTTATATGCCCGGCGAGCAACAGATGCTGCATCTTCAACCATTCTTAGTCGTTGTATTTCTGGAGTACTTCTTTTATTTTCTTTACTAGTTCTTGATAATGTATTAGTGTGTGTGGCACGAAAAGATATGATAGTGAATGATCCTCCTTTTTTTCGTAATCACTATGTCGGACAAATATTTTTTAGGAGTTTTGCTAAAGTAGTTTTTCATCTGGTACATACTGCGTCAGGATATCTTAAAGCTCTCTTAATGGAAATTGCGAATTTTCATTATTTTCTATATAACAAACTGAACACAGTTTTTTTTAAATCAAACATTTAAGTTTTTTGTTACGACGTACACTGGGTGATGGTAAAGGTTCACCTGCTTCTAGGCGGCGTTTTGATGCATCTATGGAATTCAACTTATGTACGCTTTTGGACACTGAGCATGCAGATTCACAGTGGAAAGAGTATTGAAGAAGTCTATGTGACCATCATTTCTTTCGATGCTTGCAGTTTTTAAAGTTTTTCAAGATATAATTGATACAAAATATTCAATGTTAAAAAAATTTGAATAATTTATTGTTTTTATACAAGATATTCACAAATATTCATAATTGACTATCTTTTATATTATATATGGCTGAGCGCCGGGCGCTTCCCGCCCTTCATTAAAAAAACGGTTAAGCGCATGAAAAAATGTTTAAAAGAAAATTAAATGCAAATTTTGATCTCTAAATCTGTTATAAAATGTGTTAACATTATTGCAGTTATAGAAACCGAGGCAACCGCGAATAACAAATTTTGTGACCTTTGACCTTCAAGAATTTATGACGCAGCCACGCGATTTTTTAAGACTTTTGACACAATTATAAGAATGCCAAAAAAAGGTGTATACGAGTTTTCAGCTTATTACCTCTCATTAAGAGGTAAAATCATAATATAACTGGGCTATGTAAATCTGATAATGAACAAATGCGACATAAATTTTATACTCTGAAGCCATTGGTTTATGAGTCTAAGTTTGCCTTTTCGCATCGACTCGCTTCAGTGTTCCACCAATCGTCTTCCCTCTTGTTCTATTCCATGAAATCTCTGTTCATCCTTATTTTTAGCATCGATTTGTCTTATTCAAAAGTAGTTGCGAGAAACATATCTTACTCATTCTTGTTCTAGGACATATAATAGAACATCTGCTATTGTTTTTGTATAGGCAAATCATACTGCTTGTTGTATTTTATATTCTCGGTTGCTGTAAATTTTTGTCTGGATAGTTAAGTTTTTAATAAAGCAGGTGAGGAAAAGAGACACATAGCTTTCATATTATTCTTAGGTCTTGTACAATCTTTGCTATCCGTTTCTTAGCTAAAAAATCTTTCAGTTTGTTGTAAACAACTACATTATTTGAAATACAGAAGAGATGTTACAATAATTAGTAAAGTTGGTAGATGGGTTCGTGCTAAACTGGAAAAGTT
>NEEE01003823.1:10158-24396 GCA_002278615.1 Pogonus chalceus | reverse complement strand
TCATATTTTATTTATTTTTAATTAAAATAAATAATTCAAAATTAATAAAATATACTTATAAAAAGTTTTGACTTGAATTACATTAATAGATTTTTTTCACCCGGAGCAATATTCCCAAAATTTCGATTTTCATAACCTTGAGATGACAGCTAATGTCGTAAAAAAACTCACATCCGTGAAGAACAAAATAAATAAAATAAAAACACATAAAAATAAATAAATGTATGCATACATTAAAAATGAAGATATTACAAATAATAAGTGAAAGAAAATTGTGTGTGTAACATTATTTGAAATAATTACCTGTCATATAATAAAATCAAATAACATTTATCACTGTGTATAATTTATAAAACACAGAGGCGCATATTAAATATAGCAAACTATACAATTCTAGTCTCAATATTATATTTCACTTTGACATAGAATATATATGATATATGCGTGTATGTATATGTGAGAATATAGCTAAAGTGTTAATGCATAACACAGCTATAGACACCATGGTTCATAAAGTCACAATCAATCATTATTGATTTATTGATGCAAACTATGCAGGGAATAATGACTATGAGCAACCAATGGACTCAGTCATACTTGTATATTTTTCGATTATTGTGTATAACATTTATAAAGTTAACATTTTTTAACTTTTGTATTACATATAAAGTTTTTGAACAGCTTTTAATATCGTAATAATTTACAGGGTTTTTATTCAAAAATATTGTTTAATATTGTATAAATATAGAATGCCCCAAAAGGGTCAAGAATTAAATGTTCGAAAATCGTCTTTACAAAGAATTATAAAGAAGGATTTGCTCTTAAACCTTACAAAATTCAGCTTGTGCAAGAATTAAAACCAACAGACCATCTTCAACAATTCAATTTTGTGATTGAAATATTCGAAAGATTTCTAAACTTCTGGTCGGGGTGACCATTTTGGGACTTTTTGTATATATTTTTTAAAGCATTAAACAGTAAAATATTCTAATGTAATATACAGTGGAATTATATAAATATAAATTCATATTTTTTCAACAACAAATTATTTTAAGAAAAATAATAATAACTTAATATGCCGTCAAGAGGATAATAATTTTATGATATAGAAATTCTTAAAACGCGGATTGAAGAGAAAATAACTGATATGCAAATAATAGGGAACTTTTTGAAGAAAATACCTTTAAATTTGCATTTTTAATGAGTTTTAAGGAGAAAAAGGCCCTATTTTTTTAAATATATATTTATTAAATGATATGACAAATTATGAAACGCAAATATTTGCAGAAAACACTCTAAAAATCTTGCATTTTCAAAGCAGGCTCCTAATTTTTGAAAGACGATGCACCTATAAAATACAGATTTCTATANGTTAGTAACATCTTAAACAATAAAAAAATTAAATAATATACCAAAATTTCACGCAAGAAAACGTAAAGAAGGCATCGCTAGCTTAAATTTAAATAAATCTAGACAGGTTCAATATTTTAATTATATAATAATAAAACCTCTGTCATTAATGTATTAGAATAATAATAAAAATAAAAAACAAATCGGTTAATTTATGACAAATAGAAATAAACATGCCTGTATATGTATGTACATATGTATATCTGGGAGAGTTTTTGTACATAAAAATATAATTTATTTTTTGCAATTTATATAATTTTTAGTTCTTAAAATTTTTAAATTATTACATTAATTATCAAATAATTTTGTTATATAGAATATTTTAAAAATTTAGAAAACATTTAAATTTTTATATTTTTAATTCACTATATTAAATGCATTAATTATAAAAAATAATATATATCTTCGTAATAATCAATTTAAATATCAGCTAAATTCCTATTTCGTGAATCATATTTTCGACTACGAACCAATTTTGTAGGTTCAGCTTGTAACTCCGTTATGCGGCTGGTGCTGAGAGGCTGAACTGATTTGCAACAAATTGATGCAAAAATTTTAAGGTTGCATACGCATCAGCGCATAAAAGTTTTTGGAAAATATTTTAATAATGTAAGAAAAATTTGAAAGGTTTTCTCCATATTTATCAATCTAAATTCAAAACGAAGCGACGTATCTTTTTTATTTTTTTTTTAAATCAGTTATTTTAAAAGTCATAATATTTATAACAAAAAATACAAACAATAATTGTTTACAAAATATGGCGATCGATAGCTACCATTGAGAGCTTTCCAACCATGTATAATAATCTATTAGAAAATATTTCTTATTAAAGTTGTACAAAAAGTTATTTCAGATGTGATTTAAACGCAGCCTTAAGCTTTCCCTATTTTGTAAGATGAATTTTCAAAATCCGAAAATCTGAAGAAAATACCTGTCAATTTTAAATTTTTGTTAAAAACTTCTATTTATTGGATATGGTAATATACCTATAAAACAATATTTTTTAAAAAATATTTAAAGATCTAAAGAAGATTAAACCATACATTCTTAGAGAAGGTCTCAATTTTTCTAAATTACGAAATACCTAGCAAACTATAGACAAATTTAAGAAACGCAAAAATCTGAAGTGAGGGCCTTAAAAACTTTTTATTTTCGAGTTGTATTTTTAGAGACGGCTCAATATTTTTATAAATTTGGAATTTGCTGAAGGTAACAAAGTCAAATATCAAAAAATTATTGTTTTTTTTTTTGTATTGTTTTATTGAAAAAAAAAAAAAAAATGTTAATTTACTTAGAGACAGGGCTGTATCTATCTTTTTGTGGGTCCTGGGTAAGACTTTTAAAATGTTCCCCCACCCTTTAATAAAAAAAAAATCAATTGTTTCTGCCCGTCATTTTAATTCATTTTATATTTATGAAAAAACATCATAAATTTATTTAAATTGTATTTGTCTTGCTTTTTTTCATTAATTTATCAATTAAATAATTAAGAAAATAACTGAGATTAAAATAATTTTTTTCGAAAGGTATGATCTGGGCCCTAGGCAAGTGCCCCAGTTGCCCCTGCTAAGAGATATTAATTTAATGCAAAGTTAATAAATAAAAACAAAATGCTTCAAAATCTAAGATGGAAAAAACAAATATGCTGCAATAAATTGATTTGATAATAACACAATTACAAATTTAATCTTATATATAACACGGAATCTAAAATAGTTAATATAACCAAAAATTTTTTTAAAAATTCCTTAACGATTGATGTGTTTTACAAGGAATCCTTTTCTTCCTCTAATTATAGTATTTATCAATTCGAGAAAGTAAAAAAACAATTTGATTTATCAAAATGTTATACAAAATCCATTTATGAATGCGAATCACGCAACGAATTCTTCACGTGTTATTAATTAATAAAAACTAATTAGAAATCAATTAACAAGGTGTCTTAATCGATATCGAGATAATAAAGATTTATAACCATATTCGCAAGTAAATCTTCATTTTGACATATTTATATATCCTACAGATAATCATAAAAATTTATTCAAAAATCAACTAGATTCAATTTATTATCATTTGTGATTGGTTTATGAATGATAAAACCCCGCCTTGAATGAATAACGAAGGTCTTGTTTTTATAATTATTAATATTTAATAATTCATTTGTCGATTTTA
Source organism: Pogonus chalceus (assembly GCA_002278615.1). Taxonomy (NCBI): domain Eukaryota; kingdom Metazoa; phylum Arthropoda; class Insecta; order Coleoptera; family Carabidae; genus Pogonus; species Pogonus chalceus. The sequence continues at coordinate 20,814 of NEEE01003823.1, read as the reverse complement.
TTATCGCGTATGAATTGAATTTGTTATATATCTGGGTTATTTTATAAATTGAAAGTATTTTATATTATTATAATAAATATTATTCTATCATAGTTAAAACAAATATTATTTCAACCTAGTTGTATCCAATATATTTTATATTAACGGTATCGCAATTTTATATATATTTTATTGACACAAATCTGTCATTAATTTGACGAAATAATTTGGTATCCAGAATAATAACGATTAGTTTTTTAATAATCATTTTATTTAATCATACAATTAACTGTTGAGGCCAGTGTATTATACGATTTATTAAACTTTACTGTATAATTTTTTAATTATAATTACTGTTATATTTGATTGGGAATAATACAATTTTTTATTGATTCTTTTTTTTTCTTGGTGTTATTTCAGATTCGCCAAAAGTATGTCCGTTGTTGAATATTGAAGGACATTTAGATCTGTCACTTAGGGCCGATCCTAGTTTAGCTTTAGGGTATCCTGCTACGTTGCTCGCCCTTCAGAGATATCAAGATGTATCTTTGTAAGTTTTCATTTATTTAATATATACTCATTAAAATTATACATTTTTGACATTTACACATCATAAAACAAATGCATTTATATATTAATTCATTTGTTATAACTACAGTCATGGCTATCTAGAAATTAGTTATATTCTACATATTTAAACATTTATAGAAGTTTAAAAATAGTTATTTGTGTATTAAGAGCGCAAAGTGGGACATTGTCGATTGAGAGATAGTTGCCGCGCGGCATTCTCTCGAAATCGACAATGTCCATTTGCGCTCGAAACACACGCAAGATTTTTTCTACAGTCGCCACAATGAGTTATCCACCATAACAAAAAATAATAAGTTTTACATAGCAAGAAATTTTGTTAGGTAAAGTAACCTTTTGCACTGACAAAAGAGAGCGCAAAATACCNATATATATATATTCATATATTTGTTCTATAAAATATCGGTTGAAAATAGTATTTAATGCCTTTCTTATTGTTAGCAAAATTTTGTTTTTGACAGTTATAAGTATAAAAACAAATACACTTGATACATTTATTTATTTGTTAAACACTCATGGCAGTCTAATATTATTAGTATTGTTACAAAAAATATATTTTACTATAAATAAATTTATAAGACTTATATTCGTTGTTCGTAAAATTGTTTTGGAACAAAATAAATGCATTAATGAGCAAAATTTAAGGATTTTGACAGCAGTGCATTATAAAAATAAATGCACCTACTGCATTATATTTATTCATTTGTTTATAGCCATGGCTGTCTAATATTATTCACATTATTTTATACATATATTTTGAAGCCGTTGAATAAAATCACCTTTTTACGTATAAAGAATTTAATAAAACATATTCGTCTTTTGCATTTTTTATGTTTTTTGCCGAAAACAAATATGGAAACATAGTCGCTTCCCGTATTTACTTATTTGTTAAACATTATTTGGATATAATCATGGCTATCTAATATCAATAATATTTTTTAATATTTTGAGAACATAATATGAAAAAAATCTTATGTATTTATAAATAAATTAAGGAAAAATATATTAAGCATTCGACACACTAATAAATATTAAATTAATGCTTCTGTGGCATTACAACTTTGTTTGACTGAAATCATGACTGCTTAATATAATTAACAGTATTTGATAAAAATGATATATTATTTCATAAAACATGTATTTATCTTTCAAAAAATTGTTTTGGACCAAAAGTTAATGCATTATTTAACAAAATATTACGATTTTGACAGTGTTAAGCATAAAAACAAATGCACTTACTATAAACAGTTGAAAACAGTCATGGCTATCTAAAAATATTAACATTTTTATTGATTTCTCCTAATGAAAATAACAAAAAGCTATTATAATAAAACAAATTACACTGAATTATTATTAAATATCAAAATATTTTATAATATGGCTGAAAATTAATTACAGAGCCTTACAAAAAAGATTAGTAACGCCATTTACGCCATCACCAAGTTCTTCTCCAACCGAACCAAGAACTGTAGAATTTCCAAAAACTACGGAAGAAAATTTACGAAAAAGAAAAGTCCATAAATGTGATGTTCCTGGTTGTCAAAAAATTTATACAAAAAGTTCTCATCTCAAAGCGCATAAACGCACACATACAGGTAAAATAGAATATTTAACAATCTCTCAGGATGCTTTTAAAAAGAAATAGTTAACTTGACTGGAAACTGGAGCTTTTATTTAATTGCTTTATAATACTTTTAGGAGAGAAGCCGTATCAATGTACCTGGGAAGGTTGTACCTGGAAATTTGCTAGATCAGACGAATTAACCCGCCATTATCGTAAACACACCGGTCAAAAACCATTTCATTGCCATTTATGTCAAAGATCTTTCAGTAGATCTGATCATTTATCTCTTCATATGAAGAGACATTAGTTACATTAATTTTATTTATATAAATGTAACAAATTCATTTGTTATCAATAACAAAACAAAAACAATTCAATTGTTTTTATTTTTGTTATAAATAACAAAACACAATCGTACAACTGTCTATTATATTCAGTTGTTTTTAAACAATTTATTGATATTTAAGAAACAAAATAAGTTACTAGAAAAGTTAAACAAATTTTAAATAGTTATTTTAACAATCTGCATAAAACAAATTATTTTATAACCTCATTTGTAGCAGATATTTTCAGTTTTCCTTTAGATTTTTTTTAATCAGTATTATGTAAAGGTGAATTATGAAATGTGATAGAATTATATATAAATATTGGTTTTGATTTGAAAATAATAATAATTTAACAAAATGTGTAAATATAAATTTAATATATTACATATTTTATTGGAACAATTTGCTATTTAGTTATAGAATAAGTAGAACACTTTATTTTCTTAACAAATTATCAAAATTATATTTCTCCAAGCTACAGACAATAAAATAGAAATATAAATTTGATAATTTTACAAGAAAATTGAACAAGTTAGTCAATTTTTAATAAATAATTAGTATATAATTGTTTTTAATTATACAATTTTATTTTATATAATATTTTTAAATGAATATAATTCAAAACCAATTTTCCTAATATAGTAAATATATTAATGTATATAAATAATAGAAATCTATTTAAATTTAAAAAATAATATATTTGTCGACATGTCTTCCATTTTAAATTTTAAAAAAATACAAATAATTTTTCAAATATACAAGATGAAATATCTGTATTTATTAGAGGCCATGGTTTTAATTTTTTTTATTTTATAATAAATATTTTATATAATAGTACGCCAGTTTTAGGGGCCAAATAAATTAGACCATTTAGATATTTTAAGTAAAGATCTCTTTTATTATAACGAAATATGAGTTCTCGTTATGGGTATATAAATAAAAATGTATTCAATACATTTTATTGTAGGTTTGTGATGTAGAAATTTCTATATAAGTTATCTTTTGTAAGTACACAAATTTATAAAATTTGATGTACAAGCTAAGCTAGAGATTAATTTTATTAAATGTTGTTTTATCTTAATTATGTTGTGCTATTTAAAAAAATAATATATGTGGCAGGGTTTCATATATTTTGTGTATTTACCTTTTGTAATTTCCTATTCCCATTCTCCAACTTGTTATGTTTGTAGTAATTTTGTTTTGTGTGGTTGGTAGTTGTTTTGGCAACACGACTTTCTAGAAATGAAAATAATGACAGATAGTTTTTCGATGGTATCACGGTTGCTATTTTGTTGATTATTCAGTGATTTTTTATACTTCAAAGAAATTATTAAGCATTTCATCAACATGGAAGGAACACTTGAACCGCCTAAGGTATGTTAAGAAAAACTAACCATACTTTTTATCAAAATGTTTATACCCGCGTTAATAGGTTAATATTCGTCATGAATGGTATCAGACTGAACAATACGTAGTAGTAACTATATTAGTGAAAAATGTAAAACATGAAGACTTATCTGTAAAATACACCGAAACTGCTTTAAATGTAGAAGTACAATTGCCTGAAGAGCAAAAATATACTTTAAACATCCAATTAGCTCATAAAATAACACCAGAAAAATGTAGTTATAAAGTAATGACAACAAAAATAGAAATTAAACTTATGAAATCAGAAGGAATTCAATGGAGTTCTTTAGAAGGAAATCCTGAAGAAATAGCACCAAAGGCTATACCAATCGGTAAACAATACCTCGTGATATAAATATATTTATATTGAGACGTGGAATTAACTTTACAGAAGGTTCATCAACTTCTGGACCACCTAAATACCCTACTTCAAACCCTTTACATAGAGACTGGAATGCTATTGAACGCGAAATTGTAAAAGAACTTGCAAAAGAAAAACCAGCTGGTGAAGATGGTGTAAATGATTTATTTCAAAAAATTTATGGTGAAGGTAGCGATGAAGTAAAAAAAGCAATGAATAAAAGTTATGTAAGTGTTTATTTTTAACATTAGAGACTGTTTAGATCTCTAAATGTGTATAAATTTTAGCTTGAATCAGGAGGGACTGTATTAAGTACAAATTGGAATGAAATATCTAAAGATAAAGTTCCAATAAAACCACCAGATGGTATGGAATGGAAAAAATGGAATAATTAAGTTCCTAGATTTGATTCGTCCTTAATTCGTTCATATTTTGTGTGTATAAAACCAAAAAATGCTATTTCTCAACATCACTTTTTATTATTATTAATATTAACAAAAATATTGTGTTTAATAATGCTATTATGATCTTCATTTTTTTATATTTACAATTATGTACGAATTTATTTATACTAACAATAATTAAAACTTTTGATTATTATAAAAAATAAATATATTATCTACCTGCTACTATTAACGTAGCTATACCTATACACGCGAGAATCAAACCTATTATTTGTATTTGCTTCTGATGTTCTAATAATATATTTCGTTGGGCTTCTACAAAATTACCTACATCTAAAAATTTATCTCCATTTTGAACACTATCTACTGTTAATAAATATCTTTGTTTATCGTCAAATTTTAATGTATTTATTATGTTATTTGTGTCGTGCAATTGTTTTAAAATTTCCTGCGAAACAGTATAACTTTCATTAATTTGTTTATCATTACTATTTAATTTATCTAAAATTATTTTAGATAGATCGCCATTTTGTTTACTAAACTGCGTTATTAAATCATCAATATTATTAACTGATTTATCTGTTTGAATCATATTAGTAATTTGAATAAATTTTTCCTCAACTCCGTTATTAATTCCATTAACAATTTGTCTATTTCGTATTGTTGATATTATCGTTGAAACAACTGCCCCAACAATGGTTCCAAATATCGATAAAATAATACCCCAGTATTTTGTGTATTCCGCTTGGGCTTTTTCCTTCTCATGTGAATCGCGTACCGTGTTACTTAACGTCGTAAAAAGCTCTCGTTCAGCTTTATCTAGTACTTCAAATTTTGCTGTTAAATCTTTTTCTTCCCGTATCATTTCTGTTTCTTGTTTCGTTAAATCTAAAAATCGTTGTACGTTTTCCCATCGTTTGACTTGGTGGAGTTGTTCTTGGATTTCGACGGAACGTTTACGTACATCAACGAGAAGTCTACCTATCTCTCTCCTCTCTTCTTGTGCTTTTTCTAAACGGTCCTATTATAAATAATTAGTTGTTAATTAGTTACATCATAACAAATTATAAATGTATTTAGTATCAATTTACCTGTGTTATTATAACTTTGTCTTGAAGTCGTTTGATTTCATCTAAACCAGTAAGTTTAATATACCATTGATTTAATTCATTGAATTTTTTAACAAATAGACTATCTTTTTGTTTATTTAAATCAAACGCATCGCGTACATTTATACTAGATACTAATCGTGCATGAATTTGATTTGGGTATTTTCTAAAGGAATGTTTTAAAGAATTTAAAATTAATAATGCCATAATATATTTGAAATAAATGCGTTAAATACTATAGAATTTTTATTTATTTTCGGGAATTAGCATATTTGTACTTAACCTGTATCTGTCAAAGTCGAAAATGACAGATACTGACCATGTGTTGGTTCATATCATTAGGGTAATCTGTGGTTCATATAACAAATCGATTTTAAATATTAATTTAAAAGAATTTTTAATGAATATAATAATATACTATATAATATATTTCTTAATTTTAATGTATTTGCGGTATTCCTATTTAATTATATATGTATTTATAAAAATGGGTTTTATCAGGTTTTTCATACATGGCATTAATAGATATTTATTATCATATTTATTGCAATTTTATTCAAATAACTATTCATGAAAGTTCATATTTTAAATGTTAGGCACTTTTCTTTATATATATTAATTAACTAAAAGTCTATAAGAATAAAACTCATTATGTTTAATAAGTTATTGCGGACATTTAATAATTACATTTAATTTATAATACAGCAAAAAATCTAATATATCGATGAAATATTTTAAGGCGACTATATTTTTAATTATTGCAGCTGAATTCAATTTTTCATTGCTGTATGTAGTTCACTAATTCGATAAGATATTGTAACTAATTTAGATTTTCGATTTCTTAAATAAATTAAAAATCTTTTACTATTAATTTTACCGTACTTATTATTAATATCTGTTTTTTACCAAAATGATTTCGTTTTGAAAACAAAATATATTTTACAAAACTATTACTTTAACAATGAAGATATTAGAAGAAACATTTTGAAAATTAAAAAATCAAAAACACAATCGATTTTCTTACATTTTTCCAATAGAAATATTGACAATTAAAATTTTTAATAATATTTTACAAATTTTGAATTTACAAAATGAAAATATAAATTAAAAATGTTATTTTAGGACCATCGCTTTTTAGGTCCGTTTAAACTGTTCTCATTTTCCGTCGTTTTTAGCAATTTCTACTATATTTTTATATAATAAAATAAATATAAAATATATAGTCGTCGCCATTAATCAATATAAAAAGCAGATATTTTACTTCGACATACGTTATTAAATTTTTCATGTTCTTAATGCTTAGTTGCCATACTTCTCAAAAATGTGAAGTACGTCGCAGCTTTATTCGAAAAAATATTAATGCAGTGTATGCATGTTTTGTTTATATTGTTTACTTCTCTACAAAGCTTTCGTGTATACAACAATAAAAGCTTTTTAGGAACACGTAAAACGTTTCAGATCGCAATTACATAGTTTCGCGGCGACGACGACTATAAAACAGTAACTTTCGTTTAGATTTTAACGAAATATCGAACTAAGAAAAACGGGTTTTTAGTATAAACAAAAACTTAAATGTAAAATAAATGTTATTATTACAAAATTAAACTATTATCTATTACATATTTTTGGATTGATTTACATTTATAAAATATAAAATATTTCATACCTTATACACATATGACCTATAGTTTTTAGAAAATAAATTAAATTGCAATGAATATCTTTAATACTTATATAATAATATAATCATTAAAATATGTACAAACTAAATAATATTTAAATGAACAATGATAACAAAAACCAACAAAATCTTAAAAACAAACCTAAAAGTACAAACTTAGTAAATTGATGCAACCAGTACAATCTGAAAATATAAAAAAAAATTAATATCTAAATTGAAAAATAAATTAAATAATACTTACTTTCTGTATCTACGTCTTGCTTCAGGTATTGTGCTTAAAGGTTCTTTGAGTAAATAAGTTCTTACACCTAAACAATAATTTTTACAAAATATATGCCAATCTAATTGTCTCATATCAAACTGAAATTTTTCTCGATCTTCAGGAGTTAATTCTTGATGTAATTTTTTAACATTTTTATTTGAATATGTCCAAAGTTTAGAAGTAAAATAGTTAATAATAAATGTAAATTTCATAATTTTTCTACTCATTTTATATATCCTGAAAAAATATAATTGTTTAATTGAATATTTGATTTTAAATTAAAAAAAAAAAAAACTTACTGTGCTGGTTTGCCGAAACAAAATAATACTGAATCAGCAATTAATGCTGGTATTAATTGGAATAATATTGTTATTAAAATATGCATAAAGTATGACTTCCGTAAGGCGAAACTGTAATACCATATTGATTTTGAAGATGGATTATTTATTCCGTATATTACACTTCGATCCATTAACTCTTGCCATGATAATGGATTATCAGTATTTGACTCGTAATTGTAAATAGGAATATCTAATTCTGTCTTCTTTCTCCTGGAAGAAATAAATATCATGTTTAATTTTTTTAAAACTACATAAAAATATTTAAAATATATACTTTTCTTGTAAAATTTTTTGATGTTCTTTGTGTACTTGCCAAGCAGAACATATTAATCCATTAATACAAAAATCTACTGGCACTAAATTTGAATTTATTGATCCATCGCAGTGTATCGATCGGAGAAGACCTGTTGCTGCTGCTGTAACAACTCCTGTTGGACCATACATATTATCTATCCATGCTTTTATTGGTTCTTTGTATGTTGAAACAACTAAAAATTAATCGAAAATATGTTTTTAATTTTAATTGAAGAAAACTTAAAATATAACTATTAAAATTATTATTGAATTAATAAAAAATAAAAGTATTTTATGATATTTGTAATTGATTTTAATAATTTAGTATTATTAATATCACTTTTTTACATAATTTTTGAATTAATAAAACCTAGAAAAAATTTAGAAATTGAATTTATCTAAAATTATCGAAATATTTTATTTACTTCACGTTCTTTATTATATTTTAATTAAAAAATTCAAGAAATAAAAATTGAGACTGCAGTTAAAAAGAAAAATATTAATTATATTAACAATTCTCATTTATTTTACGTTCTTTATTGCATTTAAATTAAAGAATCCGAAGAATAAAATTAAATAACGGCAGCTAAATAGTCCAAAAATAAAAACTTATTATGAAATATAAATTATTGACTTAAATTTATGACTTATTTTTTTTACATTCTTTATTATATTTAAATTTCAAAGAAAAAATGTTAGAACCACATTAGATAAGTTCCAAAAATATAATTGTCGCTTTAAGTAATCAAGTCTTATTCACTTCACGTTCTTTATTGTATTTAAATTAAAGAATCTGAAGAATAAAATTAAAGAACGGCATCTAATAGTCAAAATAACAAGTGTTATTTTATTTACGTTATATATTATTATATTTTATTAAAAGCTTCAAAGGAAATAAGTTAAAAATAAATTTGTTGCTTTACATTAGCAAGTCTTATTCACTTTACGTTCTTTATTGTATTTAAATTAATAAATCCGAAAAAAAAAAATTAAAGAACGGCATTTAAATAATCAAAATAACAAGTATTATTTTATTTACATTATTTATTATATTTTATATAAGTTTCAAGGAAAGAAGTTCCAAAAAAAGTTGTTGCTTTACATTAACAAGTTTTATTCACTTCACGTTCTTTAATAAATTTCAAATAAAGAAATCAAGGAAAAAATATTTGCTTAAAAAACTATGAATTCTTGCTTACAATTAATAAGACATATTCATCTCACGTTCTTTATTATATGTAAAATAAAGAATTCAAGGAAAAAAACAAGTTTCAAAAAAATATGAATTATTGTTTAGAATTAACAAGTATTATTCATTTCACGTTCTTTATTATATCTCCATTTAAGAAACCAAGGAAAAATATTTGTTTGAAAATATGAATTATTACATTGAATTAATAATAAACACTTTGTTCTATATTAAGAAACAATAATTTTTTGAAATAAAACTATTGCAATGTTTTATAAAAAATATTACTTTTAAGTAAGTTGCAAGAAAAACAAACTATTTTATTAAATATTTTGAAGTTTAATTTATTTGAAATCAAAAATAAAAAAGTAATTTTTTACCTATAGCTGGTCGAAAAACGCCTATTGGTAATTCCGCGCATTCTGTCCGAATATAATCTTCAGCAACAGCTTTTGTAAACGTATAAGTATTAGGCCAATCTCCTATAATTCTAAAACAAATAAAAAACTTACATTTCCCTGTAATTTACTTTTAAAATATAGTCATACTTGTGTGTGATATTATCTAATGTTTTTTCATCAGTTGTATTTGTGATATTTATTAATTTTTTGGCATCGATTGGTGTCGGGTAAAATTTTTCGTCTATGTATGAATATATACAGTTTGAGTATGCAGTTGAAACGTGTATAACAGATTTTAAATTTTTTATGTTTTTACACATTTCGAATAAAGTTGCAGGACATTGTATATTTATTGCTGTTGCTAAATGTAGTTTTTCATCGAATTTGACTGTTGCTGCTATGTGGAAAACCAATGATATCTGGAAACAAATGGATTTTATTAATTTTACTTTTCAGAGAAGTTAGTTTGAGAAATATTTATGTCAAAAAATATATATTTAATTAAAACATTCGGTCTAGTTTCACAAAACTCTACAATTGGTTTGCTTCAAAATTAGCTACTAAGATTTATTTAAATCTATTTCAATATCTGTGTTGAAATTATTTAAATATTTTAAAAGATTAACCTCTCATTCGAGTATAAATAGTGTTTTTTCGAGCTATTATTTTCCAAAAATAAATTTACACTCTTCCCTTAAATTACGTGGTAAATTATACGGTATTTTTATAAGCAGCCAAAAAAAAAAAAAA
>NEEE01003887.1:135481-151486 GCA_002278615.1 Pogonus chalceus | reverse complement strand
TCATGCTGTTCTGTAAATAGAACTCAGGTTATTAATGGGTTAAATTTGTAGAATCTACTAAAACAATAGCTTCTAAGATTTTAACTGTTACAATATTTTTATTTCAGTGGGGTTTAATTAGATATAATCGTTAAAAGTAAGTATTAATTATCATAATGCTATTAAATCACCTAATTTCTATAAATCTTTCGAATTATTTTCAATACGAGTTTTACTGTACATTCATATTTGATAAATAAATATGGTTTAAAAATATAAACCATAGCATAAATTTTTATGATATACATTAAAAATTAATAATGCAATGTAAGATCCAAATCAGTTGAATTTATTTAGCAATTAATAATAAAATTGTTTATAAAGTCATTTCATAAAAATATTACTATTTGTTAGAAATGAATCCTGCAAAAATTTATATCTGTTTCAAAGTGGAAGGTGAAACATTTATTCGCAATAAAAAAGCAATAACGCAACAACAGATTACGTATATCAGTAAGGTTTACAAATATTTTTCGCAATTTGAATGATACACGAGCTATATTACACAGGAAAAAAAACTTTGTTGCTATATTTTGAATAAAATTAATATACGAGTACATACATATCTATATGAATTTAAGGACTAAATTGCTTTAAAAAGTGAAAATTATTTTAAAAATTTACAACATAATATCTATTGCTATAAAAGGATTATCTGTTTTTTAATATTACACATAAATAAGAAAAAAATCTTTTTTAATTCAATCTCAAATTCTAATTGCTATCTTTTGTGTTTGCTTACAGTTTCTAATAAAAATAAAAGCAAATAAAATAGTAAACTTACTGTTTAAAGTCTCAGCTTCAATATATTTTGATGTCCTTATTATTTCTCTATATATCTTCAAATGTTAATCACAATAAAACTAAAAATCACTTCAACCACACTGCGAAACACAATGACTAGTAATGGAATAAAATTTTTATGCATAGATGTTTGTACGTAACTTGTCTATTTTTTACCTGCTTGTTAAAACTTGGTTCGTTAATACAAACGAATTAAACAATAACCAGTACGCATCTTTTCAAACAACCTATGATAATTTATATACAGTTAATTTCATTTTAAGAATTCTGTGTAGAAATATATAACTCATTTAACCTTGTTTTTAATTGGGTGTAAGGAATTATACAATACATTTAATATTCCATCTAACAGCTAGTTTTTTGTTTAATATGTTTGGTATTTGCCTGTAATCCGCAGAAAGGACAATTTTAAAAAATTTTATTATAGAAAATGTTTTATAAAACTATGTAATTGTTATCTTTTTTATCAAAAATAGTTTGCCTTCCTTTCGATAAGTTACTTGATATTTTAAATTAAAAGCATTATAACGTCGGCGCTACGAATAAATAAGCAGATATTTTACTTTGACATACGTTTATACCTTTTACATCTTCTTAACGCTGAGTTGACATACTTCTTAACAATTTAAAGTACGTCGCAATTTTATTCACAAAATTATTCATGCAGTATATGCAAGTTTTGTATACATTGGTTACTTTTTTACAAAGCGTTCGTATATATGCATAGCAACAACGGCTTTTTCGGAACACATAAACTGTTTCAAATCGCGGTGAAGTATCATGTAAACGTATAATGATTACACAATTACATTGTTTCATGGCGACGACTATAGAAAGTATATAGATAAAAACATTTCATAGAACATACCTATAAATTCCGTTCCAGTTCTATTTCCTACCAAATCTAGATTATATAGTCAAAGACATTCCCGTTTTGAAACATAGGACAGAACATGGATGTAGACCGTCCTCTTGTTCACCACCGCCAACTTCGATAACCACAAAACCGGACTGTCGCCGCTGCGCTACCGCTGCTTTGCCGGTGGTAACCTGCCAGATGAAGGAGTAACATCATAGTAGATATAAAAGATGCAATGGCGAAACTAAATATAGTACTATGAATAATACAAAACAATAATCCTCAACATTTTATCTTACATATTGTATACTTCCATAAATGTTTAAACATGTTTTTACAATAACAAATATAGGTATATACATCCATCTCTCAATTTATGCGAAATATGGGTTGTACGCGAATTAAAATCGCATAAATAGAGTCTTATAAGCAAAATATATTTTCTGGTTATGAAAATTTAGTATATAATAAAGCACTATTTTGTGGTAAATTCAAAAATTGTTTTTGTTATTAACTATATTTTTATTTTTTATTCTATTTATTAAAATATTCATGTTTTTCATTTTGATTTTTGAAAATATTCAATTAAGTTTAACTGTATGTCTAAATTTGGAATTCAAAATTTACTAACAATGAACCTATAGAATAGACTTTGTCACATAATTGACAAAGGGTTAATTAGAAATCTTGTTAATTTGAAGATAATAATTAATTTGAAGATGGTTTAAAAAAACTTTGGTTTACTATAAACGCGATTTGGTAATTGGTTCGAAATATTTGTTTATATAATCTTGATGTTTTAGACCATAAACTTTTCAAATTACCGAAGTATATAGTTAAAAAGAAATTTTATATTTATTTACTAGAAATTAAATCAAATAAAATAAATAAAAAGAACTATTTGCGCTATTCGGGTTTAAATAAATGTATACTATGAAGATGAGCTGTACACTAGATGAATTACGGAATTGATTCTTGGGCTAGTGATACTCCAAGAACTAATGAAATCAATATGCTTACTTACGCTCGTAGTGCGTACTATTTGTATATCAAGATGAAGATTCCATCTGTATAATAAGTTATGGCTCTGATTAGATACTGGCCATTTATTTCAGGTTGATAATATTAATAGAATTTGTATTGTATCTAGATTCATCTATGTGCTCATCACGTATTATATAGGAGTTATTTGAGATGATATAGTAGATACATAATAACTACATGATAAAGATGTCCTACTCTATTTTGATATATCATAAAATGAAGCAATCATATTAAACCTCAGAATAAATTTTATAGTTATATTTATATATTTATAAATAAAGACTTTTTGTTTTTTAATCAATTAAAAATTATAGTGATATTGAGAATAAGTTAATTTACTTTATTTCTTTGATAAATAAATATAATAGGTAATACACGAATCAAATGACGTTAAAATAAAATATAGTTAAATAAAGATTTCACTAAATTTTTAAAACAACAAAATGAACATTTAAGAAATCACTATTTTATTTACTAAAAAATATTTCGTACATATATTATATTAGAATTTAAATCTAAAATTATATAAAATATTATTTTCTTTAATATTATTACGTAATTCATACCATTCTTGTATAATTTTCAATGATAGAATAGTAATTTTTTGCGCAACTATGCAGTATTATTATATAACTAGTGATGTATGATGGTAATATGAAGCTTATATTTCTTTTTAATGCATTAGCATAATATACAAACTATATATTTTTTTAATACACAAAATCTCAAATTGGCGACATCTAGTAGCTATTTTATAATTAATAAAATACATAACTGTCAAACTTTATTTAGTTTTTTTTTTAAGTATTTATTTGCAACATGTTTGGAATGTATATTCTGCTCTCGTGAAACTGTAACACTCGTCTACAGCTCGGGTGACAAATTTACCACTTAAGTTAAATATAAAAGATTCCAAACTTTTCACAGAATAAACTATTTTATAACACATAAAACAAAATCAAATGCTTATAATCATAAAGTTAAATTAAGAAAATATACTTAAAAAACCATGATACAAAATTAAGAGTAAAAACTTAAAGAAATTTTTATAAATAAATAAACAATTATTACAAATTCTAAGAAAAAAACCTTCATTTCAAAGAAAATAATTATTCTTGATTTGTTTATAATAATTAAATCAAAAGATATATAAAATTAAAATAATTAATACCTTTAAAAATATTTAAGATCTTAATATAGATATTCAAAGTATCAAGAACAATTTTTTAGTTAAACAGCGTAATAAATAAACAAAAAATAAAAAAATATTAAATTTAAATTCAAAATAATTTACTACCAATTTTCAAAATATTTTAAAGATTATCTAAATGTGTAAGTATGCTATTTTAATTTTCAATATTACTTTAGAAACATGTATTAAAATAGTAACGACTTCTATGAATAATTTCTTTTTAAGATGATTAAATAAATAAAGTAAATTTGTTCTTAATACATGGTTCATCGTTATAAGTAATGTTCTTTTAAATGATTTCTTCTATATATACAAATATTTTCGATGTTTTTATCTTTTAGCAAATAGATTACTAACCTAGATGGCGATTCTTGAACCATTTTTGAAATTTGATATATTTGTAACTAACTAAAAAGTTACCTTTTTTCGATTCATTCAAAATGTAAATATTTATTCAAATCATTTACGTAATTACGTAAATATTATTTTGTGCAAACTATGTATTAATCTTGCAAGTAAAAACTAGTATAACTAAGCGTAGCATGTACTGTTTACATTATGGGCGAACGGGATTTTGGGCCAAAAGGATTTTGCATAAGCATAACATTCGTGGCCAAGTTACGACAGAAATTTATTTCAACGCAGATTTACGTAGGATTATTTAAGCTGATGAAGAGGCCTCAGGTCGTCCAACAGCCCATAGGCGTAGCAACGTTACCAGTTTCAAATTTTATAAGAAACTTTATAATTTTCAAGAATCTTTAATTGCATTCGAAACTTTTCCCAGTGAACGTTGTTCTAAATAGGCTTTATATAATTTATATAAAATACAACGTTCAACCTTACTGTTGTTTATTAATTATTCAATTTGTAAACGAAGGAGAATAACTTCAAAATTTTAATCATAAGAATTTTGTTCAAATCCATATTTGATTAATCACTTTTTTACTTTAAACGTTTTTTTTATTAAATATTTATAATAAAAATATAAAATTGCTTAAAGATAATAAAGAAAGTAAATAATAAGTGGCATCATCGTCTACGGATAGAGAATGGCAGCCAGCGGTTCTGGCGGTCTGAGTCTGGCTACGATCCAAAGACGTAACTTCGAACACTCCGCACTAATTGGCCCCGTAAATTATAATATGCGTTAATTTAAATTAGATGCGCGATCCTTTACACATTGCGACCTGAATTTTAAATGCAATCCGTTATTCTTTAGCGGCTATCCGTTTATTTTATACTTTTCTATGAGTTATTACCAAGTTAAGTACTTGTAACGTTTGCTTGCACTTTACATTTACTGATCATTATTTTATTTTTTATTTTATACTATTCTTGAAATAAAACAAGATTTAATTTGAATTATTCTAAATATTGGTTATAAATAGATACTACTGCTTTATATAAAAAAATATAATTACAATTCTTTTGACGTAATTGGTTTATTTACATCTATACCGAAATAATATTTTGTATGATCTAATTTTGATAAAGTTCTCTGGATAATTTAAAATTGAATTTAAATCACTTATAAAAATTTGTTTGAATCAAAATTAATTCCAACTTCAGGATACATTTTATAAACAATTTACCCATGGGTACTTTTTGAAAAATTAAACCTTTTAAAAAATATAATTTTTTGGCATAGATATGTAAATGATATTTGATTATATAACAAAACAGATAGAAAATTATAACAGTTTCTCAATATTCTAAATTAAACTAACCCTTTTATTAAATTTACAATAGAAAATGAAATTAATGGTTGTATAATCTCTTTGGATTAAACTATTTCCCGAGTTAATAAGTTAGATTTCAAAAATTTTAGAAAAAACACGTTCACTTTACTATTATTCCGTTTACTTCAAACCACTCCTTAAATATTAAATTATCAGCAAATCACAGCCACATTAAAGATTACTAAATATTACAAAGAAATAGAACATAAAATAATTGGCAAAAAAGTTTTAAATAAAATTTTGTTAATTTTTACATTAATAATGAAAAACCTGGAATCAGAAACTATATAAAAAATAAGATATTATATGGATTTTATAACATAAATACTATTAAAAAATATTAGTAAATAATAAACTCATAGATATAAACAATCTGAAGGCTTCAGGAATTTATAAAATAGATTGTAATGATTGCGATCAAGAATATATTGGACAAATAGCAAAGAATTTTCTTACAAGATTTAAGGAACATAAAAGATCTTTTTGATTAAAAAAAAATCAAGATTCAAACGTTGCCAAATATATGCTTGACCATAATCATCTATTTCGTTTACAAAATTTAAATATTTTATATTATACAGAAAATTACTTTGATCTGAATTATTTGGAAAGTTTTGAGATTAAGAAAGCCATTAACACAGGTTAACTTCTAATGAATGAACAATTAGATTTGTTTAAGACACCCTTACTTGAAGGGATTACTGAAACTTCCCAAATATTTCACTAATTCTGAGAAATATGTAACAATATTATAGGTATATAAAATCACTACAACTTTAATGTACTTTTATTCTCTGATAATGGCATAACGCCGAAACTAGTAAGAATTAAAAATATATTTTTTGGACATCACCAAGTGTAATAAAGAATTTTAATTTATTATCTTTTATTTATTTTAATATATTTTTTATATTTTTGGAGTAATAAGTTAGTTGCAGTATATTCTACTTAATCAACGATCAATTAGTAAAGTTATATAATTTCAATCAATTTTATTTATAACTATAAGATTCTAAGTTTTTATTGAATAATTTGTAAAAGAAAATAAATCAATGAATACTTGCCTTTTATGTTTAAATTTTTCATGAAATTTTACCTTTATTGACAGTTCATGTTACAACTTGTGAATTATCCAGATATTGTTACTGATTTAAACAGTGCATGTTCATTTATTTTATTATTATTCTGTTTTTGCTATCATATTTAAATATTAATCTGCTAGATTTTTTTTTTATTTGATGTCTGCAATAATATATTTTAGATGTTAATACTTTAATATTAAGTTATAAAAAACTTCAAAGCTATTATGTTTCTGATATTGTAGCTTAATATTGAAGGACTGTAGTGCTTAGTAATTCAAATAGTGATTTCATATTACAAAGATATCTTAATTTAGTCATGCCGATCAATTAGTTTCATCAATTCTCTGTAATATGATTATAATATTACATAAATGTAATATGATAGTCAATATCAATTGTCACTGTGATTTCTAGATTCACTTCAAATAATAAACTCACAAACAAAACTCTTTTTTCCTCACATAATCATACTTAAAAATTTTGAAGCAATTGAATTTAGAATTTAAAGTGAACTGTCTAAATAACATTTTTTTAGTAATTAAAAATAAGTGACTACTTGCTTTAAATTCTGAAGCCAACTTTACCACCAGCCATTTAGAGGAACATAAAAAATAAGATAATTTAAAAATAAATAAAAATGTATTATTCTAAAGAAAATATATTTTTTTTAAATTTTAATAATTTATTTATTAAATAAATAATTTTTAGATAATATAAAAACAATGGAAACCAGAAAAATTTAAATGTGTTTTTGTTATTAATATTTATTATAAATTATAATCAAGTTTTCCGAATAAAATTAAATTATTTCAAACAAAAAATTTAAATAAAACAATAAAATATTAAAATGATTAAATTAAAAACCTTCTAAGAATACAAACAGATTAAATTTATAGCTGTTTCTAAAATAATTGTAGATATAAAATTTAATAAAAGAAAATAAATTCAAATAAATTGAATATAATCAAGTGATTTTATAAGCAGCATGTCGTACCAATACTGTGATTTTATTTATATTATTATATTTTCTGTGACATTTTTTAATAATGTACAGGTACAGTAAAAATATTTAAAATTTAAATATAAGTATTACATATGCAATTAATTTTTTTTTTGCAGTGTAACGATACATATACATCGGTATATGTACCAGATATATTTAAACCAGACGAAAATTTAACAGCATTCCCAAAATTTGTAAATGCTGAAATAAGTGATTTAGTTTTACCTGCGTTCAAGTTTAACGTGGTGAGAGGTGCCATGAATTATACCGATAAAGTTAAAAAATATTTTGCAGCACCTATTGAAAAAATACTCTTAGATATGTACGGAAGTCACAATATAAATTTGAGTTTATCAGATAAATATAATTTACATTACCGGGACACATATGTTAAATTACGAGAATTAGTAGTTCACTGTAATTCTCTGGTAGAAAAATTAAAAGACGAAATACCTGAGATTGAATTATTAAAAGCATTTGTAGTTGCACCGTTGATTCTTATTTTAGCTATTCCTCTTTATACAGAAACTTTCTCATTACCGATAGAAGATGTATATACATAATATAGTTTTTTTTTTAAATACCATTTATGTTTAATTATTATATTTTGAATCTAAAATTAACATATTCTAACCTAAAACAACTAGCATAAGCAATAAATTAAATAATAAATGCAACAAAAAAGTAGCTAATTGTAAGCCATAACCTTAAAATAAAATATAATCAAGAAAAATGTAGTTTCTGATATTTTTTTCATTAAATTATATTCTGCTAATAGTATGAATTATTACAATGATTAAATTAAAATTACTTGAATGAATAATGGACTTGTTTATTTATTTATTTATTTTAAGATATTAAGTCATTATAATTTATTAAATAAAATATTTTAGTAAAAAATGTTTTTGCTTATTTACTGTAACCAATTGAAAAATACTGTGTCTATTAGAAATATTTTAATTTAATTTGAAGCATAGTTATATTTATATTTTTATCGATATTTTGCAATTAATTCAAGCATTGACCCCTTCATCATTTTAGTAAAAATATAGTTAATAAATATATAATATTAATTTATATGAGTTTATTGTTTTACCGTTTTTCAAACAAAAAACAATAAACATAAATCGATATACACCGATTTCGAGAAAATGCCACGCTCCTAAGTCGCCCGGCAACAATCTCTCATTCGACAATGTCCCACTTTGCGCTTTTAACACACAAAAAACTATTTCTGTTAGTGTAAAGACAAATATTTGAATACAACAGTTATTCAGAATTAAGTTGTGCATCCAATGAATTCTTTATTAAGAATATGTAATGATTCTGTTACAGAAAATAAAAATTTCCATCTTTCAACAGTTTACAAAATGACATGCAAAATAAAACAAATAATTTCTTAATATTTTGTGGTCTTTTAATTGTAATTTTAACATAAAAAATAATAAAATAATGGATACTTACTTCGAAATAAAATGAATTCGGTATAAAAATTATGCAGACTCATATAAATAATAATTGAAGAGTGTTTTAAAAGTTATAATGAATTTTTATACAAATAAAGAAAACTAAATTTAATGATTTCATTGAAATTTTATTAAATTAATTTTTAGATATAAAAATAAGAGCAATTCATGAATACAAGCACTGAGACAATGTCACTTAAATTAAAGTTATTAGTTTTATTTTGTATGGCACTCTGTAAACTGCTTAGAGATGGTTATTTTAGTTTTAATTTATTTTAAATACTTGACAAAATGAACATTTTAATATAGAATTTTCAATAAACAAACAAAAAATTGACATTCGGATATATAAATATAAAATTTAGTTTTGATTTCAGATATGTGTGATATTCTTATTAAAACTTTTGAATAATTTATTCATAATAATTCAGTTTGAGAGAAAAACGATGGTTTTATCGCGAGATTATTATGAATTGATGCATTTTTCTCACGACATTTTTGAAAATTAAATTTAAATAGTTTTTTTTAGTAATAGATAATTTTTAACATATTTTATGCATTTATCTACATATCTATTATCCTAGATTACCTACCCTTAGCTAAAGTTTTATTTTTTATTTAACTAATAAATGTCTAGTGTTTTCTTGTTTTTATGATTTTATTGTGTTAACGTAAACAACCTTGCTTACAACCATCAGTTACAATTTATTGAATCAATTTGAAATCTGATTTATATGATTTTTAAACAAAAATCAAAAGATCTAGGTTGTTGTTATGGTGCTATGGACATAACCTTCTTGTATATTAAGAATACGAATTAAGTTGTATACGCAAATATTGAATAATGTTTATTAAACATAAAATTAGAATCAATTATTTTTGTTATTAGAAGCAAAACTAACAGTTTTATAGAATTTCTTGATAAAGTTAGCATATTGTCACATAAACACAGATAATATATAATAAAATACTTATAGTTGTTTTCAGTAAAATTTTAAAAATCTATGCAAAAGCGGCTATATCAACAAAATTAATAAAAAACTAAAAACATTTTGAATAACTATGATAAACTTTTTTATTTATTCTGAAAAATTTTAAATGAAATATTTTAAAATTAGAATTTAANGTGTAGTGCCACAGTCAGAGGTATAAAATATATAAAAAATAATAATTTATATATAATAATTATTTTTTAAGGTGTTAACGACGGAAATAGCTTTCGTATCTAATTCTACAATTAACAAAAAAATAAATGCAGAATTAGAAGAGTTATACATAGAGTATGAAGATTTTGAAATATTAATAGATACTGCTATAGAATATAACCACTTAATATATAGATTATTTAAAAATGTGTTTGTGAATTTAAATAAAATTAATAACTTTGATGAATCTAGTAAAATATTTATTGCAACTAAGACTATTGTAAAGAGATTGGATAAACTTCGAAAATATATTATCCACTTTATTAAAACTAATTCTTATGATCCGATTCACCCTTTTTTAAAAGCATTTGTTGTAGCACCCCTTACAATTTTATCAAATTTATCAATAAAATAAAATGTATTTGAACAATTGTTTTAATTATATTATAAAATAAAAGTCAATTATAGCTAAATTCAACTGTGTTTACTTGTTATTTTGTTTTAATATATAATTATTTATTATTTTTTGCTGTTAAATCTAATGTATCATATTTAAAATTATCAATTTACAGTATAGTCAAAGGTATGAAATTTTAAAATTGTTTTGTAATATAATAAAGTGGCTGGAAGTACTATTAAATTCTGTATTTAAAGCAGGCTGTCCCTCATTTTAAATAAAATTTATAGTTACAGTAAAATAAAAAATATAATTTTTAATGAATATAAGTTGAACAGATCGCTTCATATTCTGAATATAACTGATTCAGATTCTTTAAAATTTAAGAAAGTATTGTTGTTATTCAAGTTTTATCAAGTGAATGAAGATTGGAATAGTATATTATATTATTATATAAGTGCCAGAATATATACTTCTATTTCAAACAGTTTTACAAAGTATAACTAATCTTTAATTGAAAATAAAATAAGAATGAATATTATTCTATAACAGATGTAAATGATGGTATATTCTGTGATAAGTTTGGAATGAGGTAGGTACTTATATTTATCCTGATTAGTAAATTTTACAAGAGCGGAACAGCCATTTTAAATATGTTGCAGACTATATTTTCTCTGTTACTATAAATTGAATAGAATTAAAAAAAAGTCTGAATAACGTTTGATAAATATGTATTTTAATAATTAAAAAATAGCTACTAAATATTGCTACTTTTGGGTTATGCGTTATAAAGTAATATAAACTTTACATTACCTTATTAAACACTAGTATATAATAATACTACACAGTTGCGTAGTATATAACAATTTTATGATGAATGATATTAATTTCGTAATGGTATTAGAGAAAANAAAAACTTATATAAAAAAATACTACATTTATTTTATTAAAAATTAAAATAATTATAATAATAAAAAATTATATAATTTAAGTCAAATAATAATGTCCGGGGTAAATATAATATTTGTTGTTTAATTTCCTACAAAATTATATTGATAACTTGATCAAATTTCCAGAAAAGATACTTTTTGTTTTGACAATTTATCAAAAAATTGTTTATTTAATATTTTAATAATATCACATTTCAGAAAATAGAGTAACAAAACTCTTTTTGCCATCCTTTTTCCAATTATAAAAATTCAGCTGAAATATAACTTTCTTAAATTTTGATTTAGAAGACCTTGAATTAGTTGAGTTCATAATTTAAAGCAACCTGTTCAAGTCACATTCATTACATAGTAATTTAAAATGAGTGACAGCTTGCCTCAAATACTGAACCCAATCGTAAAACATATCAGCCTTTTAAAAGGTCATTCAAGTCAAACTTAGAATTTCATACCCTTTGTTAATAGAATAATTACATATTACAAGGTATATAAAAATACATTGTTTAAAATCATAACATGTTCAAAAATATTAAACTTACATTTTTTTAAATTGGCAGTGAATTACAAATTTCATATTATTCTCCGATATGATTCATTCTATGTTATCTTACTCGAAAAAATATACATTTCTTTACTAATTTAAATTTAAATTAATTTATAATAGAAATTATAAATAAATGAAAGAAAAATTAGACATGCGATAAAACAATGATAACTAGTTTATATAAAAGCCTGTAATTAAAATTAAAATAATTATTTAGAAAATGAATAATTTTGTAGTAATCGTAATAGCAATATCAGCATCGCAGATTGCGGTATGTAACTAAATTAATATTATTATAAAAGATTTTGATATAAATTTTTATTTTTAAAAATTCAATAATTATTTAAATATTTATTTCTAGATTGCAATCACTGCATCCATTGATGAAAAACCAAATTTGATTGAAACAAATGATGATGATGATTACATTAAAAATGTATTAATAAACGGAGAAGGCGATGATGAAACAAAACTTAGAATATATAAGAATATGTTTATACGATTAGAAGACGATACGAAACGATTTTTGCAATATACACAACAAAAATTAAGCAAAACATATCCAGAAATTCAAAAAACTGCTGTTCAAGTCTGGAAATATATGGAAAATGAAATAGCTCCATTACTTGGTATTTTTTTTAAAATAGTACAAGATATAGAGAATCCAGATATAAAGAAAGCTCTTGAAGGATTATTTTTAATAGTACATGAAAAAATGTCAATACTAATTTCACAATTAACAAATATGCCACATTCAGACGCTGAATATATAGTTGATGCATTTTCAACGATTCCTTTGATAATAACATTATTTGGAAATTGGCGAGATATGCCACTGGAACCAATGTCAATCATATTAAAGAATTTTATGCTAGTTATATTTCCACATGATTTTTTAAATTGAAAATGTATATTTAATGTAATATATTTTAAATATAAAAATACTGTTTAATTATTTTAATTTAACAATAAATAAATTATTGAGAGCTTTTGATTTATTCAATAAATAAATTTCATATTATATTCCATCATCGAAACAAAAAAAAATATATAAACTGTTTCATGTTTCATTTAAGCTTTTAGTAATAAAACAGTGCATTTGCTTTGAAAGTTTATTTGGGAAAAACAATTAAAAATTATTTAAATTTGTAATAAAATATATTTTATTAATATATCAATAATTTTATTTAATTGCTTGAATATCATTTTAATTTAGTAAAAAATCGGTTTAATTTGCACCTCAAATTAAACTATTTCAACTTGATCAATTTTGAAGCATTCTTATGGAAACTATTAATTTTTTATGTCATTATATAATTATAGCAGCACAATTATTTTAGCTATATGTGTAATAAAATGGTAATGAATATTTATATTTCTTATAAAATTAGTGTTAATATATTTTTTTAAATATTTGATACAAGAATTATGGCTTGCTATAAATATTAATTTTATAAAACAAAGAGAAAAGTAAAAATAATATCTTAAG
The DNA here is from genome assembly GCA_002278615.1 of Pogonus chalceus. Classification (NCBI taxonomy): domain Eukaryota; kingdom Metazoa; phylum Arthropoda; class Insecta; order Coleoptera; family Carabidae; genus Pogonus; species Pogonus chalceus. The sequence goes on along the minus strand of NEEE01003887.1, from coordinate 137,733 downwards.
TTTTTATATTATATTTTTTTTATTATTTAATAATATAGCAAGAAATTTTTTAAAATGTTTAAAATAAATTATAGACCACATCCTATTATAAACTGGCCAAAAATTAAAATAATCAAATGATGCTATTTATTGGTGTTTTTTACTATATTGTTGTACGTATTTTAATTATTATTACAAAATTTTTCGAAGTAAAAATAATAATATTTGGAACCATGGTAGTCTTCGGCGTCAAACACTTCCAAAAAAAGGCACTTCCATGGGTGCCAATTACCATCAGTCCAATCATTTAGATTTCCTTAAACTATATTAGATTGACAATCGTGAAGCATAGAATTTGTTAGAGGATCATTCTAGACAGAAAAAGAAATAGATTTATGCAAAAAAATTGAATTTTTGAAACCATCAGGGTGGAATCCTTTCTTAAAAGCTACTTGTTTACGTCAAAATCATTAAAAACATTCTTTAACTTGCCAACGTTTAAATAAAGAGGTCAAATTTTACTACCTATTGGTGCTAAAATAAATAAATTAAATGCTCCTTGCTGGCATTTAAATAGGTAGGTCAAATTTTTCTACCTGCTGACGCTTAAATAATAAATCCGAAATTTTGTATATACTGGTACTCAAATAGTGAGAGTAAATTTTGATTACCCGTTGTGCTAAAATACATGAGTCTAATACTCGTTGCTAGCACTTTAATAAAAATGTAAATTTTAATACCTTTAGACGCTTAAATAGTGAAATCGAATTCTACTATCTACTAGCGTTAAAATAAATAAGTCAAATTCTTTTTTGAGCTGACACTAGCAGCTAAAAATGATGTCCTATTTATTTTTAACAAAAAACAATAATATTATTAATATTTGAAATTACTAAAAGCAAAGTAGGCTTGAAAAACAATTGCCACTATGCGGTTATATTATTGTTGTTTTTAAAACAATTGTTTGAACAAATTTATACATAATGTTATACGAATAACAACAACTGAATGCAAGGAAAACTAATGAATTCATTAATATTAAAAAGCATCTATATGTAATATTATATCATTTCCAACATTACTAGAGCTTATAATATAATAATTATATTATTTTTTGTCTAGAAACTTTGCATATGTGTTGTGTGGTTAGTAAGTTGTATCGGTTTGTTTGCGTTTCAGGTTTCGCTATTTTATGAACTAACAACACATTATAATAGAATTTAAATGATACAAAATATATGAAATTAATACATCATGTTACTTTAAAAATAACTTTTGAAATAGTAAATTATTTTAAACAAATATTTTAACTTTAGTGTTATAGTATACCGTGATAAAAGAAAACGAATAGAAAAACTTTATTCAAGATGGCTTCTACGCCTTTTTATTCTTTCTTTAGTGTGCAATAAAAATAATGTGGACACATTTAAGTTTCACGAAAAGGTTGAATGGCCAGTATGGTATCTAGTTCCAAGACTAAGATCACCTTTCTTGTAAGATTTATAGCCGCAGGTCTAATAAATATTTATATACAGTATACAATATATTATGTGGAATATAACATTTCTTAAAAATATTGGAACTTTAATTTTTTTATTAACTATTATTGTTTTCTCTTTCAATTTCAAGTTAACACTTGTTTTTAAAATAGTTGAAATAATACTTTTTTATCAACATTTAATGTAAAAAAGGATGATTTAACATTTCATTTTATTAATTTATATAGTCCATTGAAAGTGTTTTAACTGATTCAAATTAGTTAATTTTCTTTTGAGAAATTGCAAATGTCTGATGAAAATGAATAAAACTTTATTATTACGAAGAAAACCGACATTTAAATTTGCTATGGATAATTTAACTTGAAAAAGTATTCACGCACTTAATTTTCTTATTCATTGAATACGGTAGTAAATTTTATATAAGTATTTTCTTTTTTAATTTTAACAATATATAAACGAGAGAATTTTAAATTTTCTTTTTAATTATTGATCAATTATTATAATTTTATTTAAAATATATGTAGATTTATGTTGAAAGGATTAAATAAACAAGAATTGACTAAAAAAATAAGAAATAAAATCAACTTTTCAGTAATGTAAACAGTTTTTTTGTACTCATGCATTGAAAAGTGTTGATTTGCGTTACCATAGCAAAATTCGAAACTTCCACATTGTAACCAGATTAGCGTGCGATAAAATAAGCAAAAAGCACTCCTACTTCAAAAGGTATCTATTAAAAAAACTGTAATTATAATAAAAAAGTATAGTTTTTCA
>NEEE01003887.1:123271-135257 GCA_002278615.1 Pogonus chalceus | reverse complement strand
ATCAAAATCGATTGAAACTACGACGAGTAATGACGGTTTGAAAATGGGCAAAATTTCACAAATTTTGAGTGTCTCATTTTTTTTTCGCCAGTGTAAATATATGTATATACATATATAAATCAAAATAAACCAGAAATTATAAAAATGTTGAACAACTTATTTATATCTTAACTCTCTAGACTTTCATCAAATCATTCCAAATAATAATAATAATTAAATTTTACAAATGTCGAAATGAAAATCTAAAATTATTTTTATTGACCTCTAAACGTCTGGTAGTACGATTGAGCTCAAAAGTTTGAACCAGTATGTCCCTAGTTTACAGGTACCTAATGAAAATGACTTGGACAGCTCGCTTCAAACTCAGAACTCAAATTGAATCATACTAGCATTAACTAGTTGCAGATCGCCGAATAGAATTTTAGTAATAATACAATAGAAAAAATAAATAAACCATTCACATAATTTCTAAAATAACATAAATATAATATAAAGTTATTTAAAATTATATTATTGACATTTAAAATGCAAATATCCTTATTAAATTAAATTTTATATCAAATATTGTAAAATTTATATAAAATTTCAATTAAAAGAAAATAATAAATGAAGTTTTTATAGCAATTATAATAATATTACTTTGTTATATATAAAATTAGGCTTGTAAATATGATAAATTGCAAAGTAAATGTTAAAGAGGAAAGAAAAAGATAAAAATGAAAGTAGTTGGCACAAACCAATTAGAAGAGAAGTGGCACAAAAACAAGAAAACAAAATAGAATAAAAAAATTCACGAAAAGGATGAAAGAATAACAAGAACAAGTGGATAAATTTAAAATAACGAGTGGAGAAACCATGCTTAAAGCTATGCGACGCGAAACGCTTAAAAAATGAGAGAAAGTTTTGTGTCTTGGTTTCTTGTTTGGCAACAATGTATGTGCAGCTTTTTTATGGCGTTCATTTAAGTTAAATGGATGGCATAAAATGTTGCAACTTGCTTGACTTGTTTCAATATTTTCCTGTTGCAATATAAAAATATGTTGTGTTTAATGGTGCGTGCATGCATTATTCCTTATATGTCTTATGTATAACACTGAAAAATTATTTCTTTTTTTGAATTGCTTTTCAATTTATTACTTTCATATTTTAAACTTCAAATAAATAATAACTTTCAAGCGGGCATACAGTTATTTAAAGCGATAGTGGTTGCATATAGTTTTTGAGGACCTATTGGATCTTTTACGGGCTCAGAAAACCAATTAATAAAAAAAAAAAGATTTATCTCTGATACCTCGACACATTATCTTTAGATTAAAAAACTATTTTTTTGACAAAAATTGAATTTAATTTTAAAATAAAATCAAAAGTATAAAGTCTAAGTTTGGCAAGATCAAACAATAAGAAATACAGTTTATTACAATTTATATCTTAATTTAAGTTTAATTGTATACAGAAGTATTCTTTTTGGATTAAAAAACAAAATGGTGGCACAAATCTTACTTATATATAAAATTAAATTAAAATATTTTGTGAGTTTAGAACAAAATATATTTCGACCTTATTCGCTAGTAGTCTATTCGACACTTACGTCGTGCCTAAAACAAAAGCTAACTATGCGTCTCAGGGCGCACTGGTAAGAGTGAAATATAGTTTTTTTTTATATGCATGATGAACATATTAAAGGCTTCTAGAGATAGAAAATACGCGTAATGAGAATGGATTATTTTTTGAAGAAATGTGTTAAATAAGGTCGATTCAATCCCACGCGACCGCTTAAAGATTAGTGATAGTATATTCTGCAATCAGTTTGGAATGAAGCATAATTCAGCTCGAATGGACAGTTTGTCACATGAACCCATAGGCTAGTGTTATGGTTCTAAGAGATCAGAATAACCATTCCAAACATGTTGCAGATTATACTTTTTCTGATACTATCAATTTAGTTGAATTTGAAGAACATTACCATAAAAAAAAACTTAATAAATTTCAATAAAAATGTATTTTAATAATTACAAAATAATTGCTATATGTTGTTACTTTGAAATTATGCGTTATAAAATGATATAAACTTAATATTAACTTATTAAACACTAGTTTATAATAATATACATATAGCACTTGCGTAGAATATAACCAGTCTATGATTCAAAATAATATTAAAGAAAAACATGTTTATTATTATTGAAAACTAGTGATAATAATTTAAATTAAAAGTAGTATAAATTTTCAGTATTCAGTAAAAATATTGTATCCAAATCAAGGTACAGCTTTCCCGAAGAGATAATTGTCAGTTAGCTTTAGGTTGGACGACAGTCACAAGGCAACAGTAGCGTCGCATCGTGCCGTATCTGGGCTCTAAACGGCCTTTGTAAGTAAAGAATAGCGTATCCTCGATATATACGTTTAGATTAGGGCTTAATGCGATAGCAATACAACACGGAAGGCGGAGCTCCGGTTCTCCATCCCTGGGATAAATGAGAAAAGATGCGAATCCGTTAGGAACTAGCGCCACGGAGCAAGCTTTCTAGTGGCGACAAAGACATGAACTAAAAACATCGAGTATGCGAAGCGATAACGTAATTTGTGTGTTTATTTTACATTTCAGTATATGTGTGCTAGTTATCTCAATCGCTAAACTAGAATAGATTGGATAAATACTATTTGATTTATTCATATTAATTTTTAATTTTATTCTATCCAGTATTGCTTCTATTTCATTTGTTACTATATGCACATAAACTGCATTACTTTTAATTGAATTATATATGTCCAAACTTAAAATAGTAATAAAACAGAACTACAACTAAAAATATTTGAAATCTAGATACTTAGTTTAACTTCTTCGAATAGAAGTAATTTTAAATAGAAATTTATTTCAAAAGTTTCTAATTACTTCGACTATTGCAATGTATACATTTAACTAGTTTAATTAAATGTTTTTTTTAGATTTGATTAAATTTTTTTCAGATCAAACTATAAAAGGATACTTATTTTCGAAAATAAAATAAATTGAATTAATTTACTATAATAGTTTAAAATTACATATTTTCTTAAAGTTAAGCATTCAGATGCAGGCAAACTAAGTAACATGACCAAACTTGTTTGCCTACAGCTAACTGCATTTATTTATTAACTCTAATATTAAAACTTTTATCAAAATATTCTTTCTATTCTTTGTTTTATTATAACTTTTTAATATTTTATAATTAAATAAATCTTATATACATGTCTTAACAAGTTATTTTAGTTTTCAAACGATTATAACAACACCCCTTGCCGCTGTTATATTAATATAAATATTATTATTTTTTGTTACGAAACTTATTTTACAATTTCTTAAAATATCTAAGGGTCAAAATTGCAATCATCTAACAAGTTTGTGCAAAGTTAGTGAAACTATTACGAGATTTCTATTTCATATTTAATCCTTTGAAAATATTTGACCGATTACTTATAGTTTTTTAATTGACTTTATAGTCTTTAAAATATAATATAATTATTTATTATTTCTTAATTTTTATAATTATACATACATAATTTCATCTTTGGCAAAGAAAAAATATAGTTTTTTTTTAAACTATTTCGGAAATTATACCATTCTTTTCTAATTTTAAATTATAAAATTGTCACATTCAGTGCAACTGTGCAGTATTATTATACACTAATGATTAATATGGTAAAGTTACTCTATAGCGCATAACATCAAAATGGCAACATCTAGTAGCCATTTTTAATTATTAAATTACATACCTAGCAACCTTTATTAAAGGTTTTCTTTTAAGGTTATGTTTCTTAAATTCAACGAAATATATATTATTAGAGAAAACATAGTTTTCAACATGTTTGGAATGGCTATTCTGGTCTAGTAGAACTGAATTATGCTTTATTCCGAACTTATTACATAATAAATAATTTGGAATAAAATATAAAATATAATATAATATCATATCTCCAATATATAAAATAAAGGTAAATAATTTTGTTTCAAACTAAAATATTTTGAATTGAAATGACACATGTTATTTTAAAAAGCTAAAAAAATTATAAATCAACTTTTTTCTATCAGATCACATTGTTTTAAAAATGATTATCAAAAAATGTCAACTTGTTATTTTGTAATAAAATTTTAAATTCATGTTTCCGATATATTGTTTGTTTGTTTATTTAAATTGATTTATTTTTTTTACAATTTATATAACAATAGATTAAAAATATTAAATTGTTTTTTGTTTAAATGTGCATTTTTGTAATTAAGCAAAATTTGATAGCATTAAAAGCATTATTGGTGAAATTTAAAATGAAGGTATTAAACCATAACATTTATGAAGAGCAAGTACTTGAATGAAACCTAAACCTAAACGACATTAAAACACTCGCAAGTAACTGTAGTCTGTTATCAGCGCGAGCTTTCATAGTACTTCATTGGCGTAAAAACGTTTTTGAAAGCGTACAACAGAAGCCAGCCAACGTCCACTTACGCTATGTATCTGACAGAGTGTCATTAGACAACGAGGAGTACGAGTACTTGGCGGCAAATGCAACGGCAACGGCGACAGCAATAGCGCATCCCCGTTTATCGTTACCGTCATGTATCCGTGCCCTCTGGGCTGCCACGGCACGGCACTGCTGCAACTCAGCCGAGATCAAACGTAAGTTTAATTATAAAGTGCAGTAACAACGAAGCACGGTGTGAAATTTACGCCTCGCATACAGACACACCAAGCAAACAAGGAACTACCAGCGACGCCGATTATGTACTAACGATCTTTGCTTGTTTTGTCAAGTTACAGATTAATATGTAATAACGGTAATTACTTTTACGTATTTCAAGATTAGCGACAAAGCTGGCTTGCTGTGCTCCACTTACAAATTCATTTTTATGTGGTCATGTTCGCAAACGGTTCATTAATAAACACCGTTTAACCATTATAATTCACATTTCACTAAATTTCTTATTTATCTTACACTTATAAACTTTTAAAAATCACCTTAATAAATATAAATGAAGATGCGAGATTGAGCACAATTTAATTTTTAATTTAACTATATCATCTGCTTTTATTTTCGCATATATCTTAAATATTCAGATATTGTAGATTAGCGAATGAATTCACTTTGATTTCAAATTATAAATATTTCATAAAAAGCTTCAAATTCTTATGTTATTTACAGGAATATTCTTTAGTAGATAAGAAATAAATTATATGCATATTTTTGATTGAAATATTAATATATTTAGAAGAATTTTAAAAATGTGAAAAATAGAAACATTATTTTCAAATATTGCTTAGTCCTATATAAGGAAAGGTCTAATTACAAATAAATATATTATTTCTTATTATAAATATGTTATGAAAAAATACTGTTCATTTGTTATTAGATTTTTGACTTTTCATAACATACTGTATTTTTTATCCATTTTTGTACATTTATTATCTTAGGTTACAAAGATATTATATTCCAATTATTGAAAATATAGTATATTCTGCAATTAGTTTGGAATTTGGTATAATTCAAATCTAGTGTTAAGTTTGTTATTGTTTCACCAGATCAGAAAAACCATTCCGAACATATTGCAAACTGAACTTTCTCTAAAATTATAAGCTTATTCGAGTTAAAAAATACTGAATAAATTTGACAGATATATAATTTAACAATTATAACATATCTACTAAATTCCATGTGCATTATAAAATAAAATCATCTTCATATAATCTTATTAAACACTAGAGCTTAAACAATATCTTTTAGTTGCACAGAATTTAACCATTCTATGATTGAAAATTATATAAAAATGTTTTAAATTCGTAATAGTATTAAAGAAAACTATATTTTTTCTTAACAAATTTTAAATAATATTTGTAAAAATATAAAAATTTAAATTAATCAACAATTATATTATATTTTATAGAATATAAAGGCAGTTAAAAAACTATAAGTACTAAGTCAAACATTTTCAAAGGATTAAATATAAAATAGAAATCTTGTAATAGTTTCACAAACTTTGGACAAACTTGCTAAATATGTTTCACAAACTTTAACTTCATTAGATGACTGCAATTTTGAATTTTAGACATTTTTAGAAAATTCAAAATAATTTTTGTTACAGAAACAATATTTATAGCAATATAAAATCGATATAGGATATTCGCATAATTATTTGAAAATTAAATTGACTTGTATAATTAAAAACAGAAATTGAATTGATGTTTTTTTGATAATTCATTATTTTAACTGGTATGCAAGGAAATCGCCGGTTTGTGGTTATGTGTTATAAGATAATATAAAGTATATACTATCTTATTAAACACAAGTGTATAATAATACCTCACAGTTGCGCAGAATATATCCATTCTATGATTGCATAATTATGCAAGAATGATATGAATTCCATAATATTCTTAGACAAAAAAATATAATGATTTATGCAATTATTTTTAAGCAAACATAATAACTGCATAATACAAAATATAAAAAAATAAGAAGCAATTCTTTATAAAAGTGCATAAAATATTATTTTTTAAATTACAGGATTAAGACACCGTGTGACACAGAATAGTTGTACCAGCTTGCAAATAGTCTACCATGTTTTATGCTGACAGTAACTGTACAAGCAGTTTATTCTAGATAATTACATTTTTACCTTATTTTATAATAAATGAAAATCTTGTTTTAATTAAATAATTATGGTTTTTCTAAATAGAAAAAAATAAATGAAAAGGAAACGAAATTATAAAAATAAATTATTATTATAAAATGTATAATAAAAGTCTAAGTAATGAAATGATTCTTAAATCTTGGTTTTATAACAGTATGTAAAGTTTATACCAAAAGTAATAAAATAGTGTTGAACATAAAATAGAATAATATTATAAAATTCATAAGTAAATATAAAAAATAAAATAAAATAAAAAAGGAACACATTATTATCACATCTGAGTTAACCTTCTACAATTTGACTGCTGGCTGGCTGGCTGTACTTGATGCATTTCACGGTAGAGTTCGTTTTAAACTCGCTAGATGGCAGTAACCGATTTTCACCCTTAATAATATGAAAATCATATTAAAAAGTTTCGCGCAAGGTGAAATTCCCGGAAAATGTCGTTCCAGTTAATAACGAACTATTGAGAAGAAAAGCGAGAGGTATGTCTCATACTTATCCACATTCTTCTTTCACGCATTTGTGGTTCCTTCACTTATTACCATTATTCACTGTCTCGTTATATAATCGCGCTTCACAGATTATACCTCAATTGCACTTTAATTATTTATATACAATTTCAGAAAATACTTGTTAATATTTTTTTATGTAAAATTACTGTTACTTTCTCGAAATATACGACAAAAAGTATATAAGCCCATAATCAAATTTATAAACTGTATATCACTTAATTAATTTCATTTTATAAATAAATTTTTAGCAGAATGCAGTTTCTAATGCCATTTTTGTTTTGTGAAAAGGATTAAAATGCACGGTGTAAGTTTTAAAATTAAATTTTTCAGCTTCAAGCAATCGCGAGGAGTCAAATCGACCCCACTTAACAAATTTTTGATTATAAAATCGTTTATTCTCATCACATGTATTTCCCATCTCTAAAAGTCTGTCGTAAGTTTATTATACACACAAATAACGATATTTAACCCTTTCCAGTGAGTTCTGTAGCTCACAAATAGCTTATGTTTCAGGATACGGAAGTGTCGAATAGACTACGCGTGCCATCATCGAAAAAAAAAGTTTTTAATTTAATTTACTGTATAAGAAAAATTTGTAGAAATAAACTTAAAATGAAGAAATAAATAGTTAATACAACTGCTGTATTCTTTATGATTTGATCTTCCCGAATTTTGATATTATTTTAGAATTAAGTGCTATTTTCGTCAACAAATAGTTTTTTAATCTAAAGATAATGTATTTAGGTTTAAGAAACAAATAATATTTTATTAAATAGTTTTCTAAATATCAAATATATCAAAAAAGTATTAAAAGCTACGCACGACCGCTGCCAATTCGAATTACTGTTGAATCCGTTTGATCGTTAAGAAAAGTAGTCACACTTATTCAAATTTTCAAAGTATTACAAAAAAAATTAGAGTAATAATTTGAGCCATCCCAATATATTAAATCAGCAAAAAATTAAAACAAGTCAGACCAGAGAAAATTAAATTGTAGATATTTAAAAATTTAAAATAGATTTTTCATTTAAAATATGCCTCAGAAGATCTGACTATAATGAATACATTCTTTGTTATAAACAAGAATAAACAATTCTATTTACTAAACATTTTAAAAAATTAGAATAAAGTTATTTTAGGCAGTAAAAGTAATTTTATAATATTTGGCAGTAAAAACTGTTTAATATTTTAAAGAAAAGCAAATGAAGAATATGATGCGTAAAACGGTGATAAAATTACTATAGTTATCGGGTGCATAGAAATAAATGGTGCTGAAAATCTAGATTTTATTAAAAATGATATTCTTAATATTGTAAGAGTAAATTTAAAAACTAGCGTTAGAAAATTAGGTTTGATATTGTTAAGGAATTGCTGCTATAAAATATTCTAAAACAACTGCATATTTTTTGAGCACTTAAAGAACAACCAATACGACATTTGTGAGATTTTCTATTAAGGCCTTTACGTTTGCTTTTTATTAATATTAAATAAGAGTTAAAAAATATATGTAAAAAAATAATATGAACAAGTATCTTAACAAGGTTTTAATAAAAATATTTGAGGTACCTTTAATGTTTTAAAATATCTGCAGTCTTTTGTTTTTGTTGCAAAATATTGTTCTGTTTTTATTTATGTTACCAAAAGTAAACAATTCTTGTACCACATAAACACTAAAGATAAATATATTTTTATTATGATATAAACAAATATATATTTAATAACGTTTTTATTAAAAATTTCTCAATTAAAAAAAAAAAAATTAACAAAGGTTTGCTTCAGATTTGAAAACAAATGTTTATAAAAATTTAAAATTTGTGTGTATGTTTCAGTTTTATTATATATAAAATTTAAAGAATTTATAAAATATTCTGGTAAATATCATTTGAATAATGGTAAAAACTTTTACTAGCATCATTTAAAAATTATATCTAAAAACTTTCTTCTAACATTTTAATGAATATTAATAACAGAAACCAAAATTACAATTTAAGCGATTTTTAAACTGTTGTTTAATTAAAAACACAATTTTAGGTCAAAATATTCCGACTCCAAATGCTGAAAGAAGTTCGTATCAGCTTAACAATTTTAACATATTTAATTTCAAAGAATTAAACATCATAGTTAACTTAGTTTATAAAACAAAAGAAATAAAAATTTAGTAAAACTTCATAATAAATAATTTTTATTTTCTTCATTTAAAGTAATTTACAGTTTATAATATCGTTTCAGTTTATATGCATATTCTATTTGTTGTACTTGATAAGATTGAAAGAATAAGTTTAAATATATTCTAAGTTGATTTAAATTATTGAAAATATATTTTTTGAATTATTAAGTGATATCTATAATAATATATTTATATAATTTAATTCAAAAAAAGAAATTGTATCAAACTTAAAACTTAACATAAAAATGAAAGCATTGAATGGTTAATTTTAATTATATATTCATAATAATGCTATGGCTTATAATTCAATTTTAAAAAGTTAATTAACACAGTCATTGATTTGAAATCAATTTTCAATTTACAATTATTTTCACAAACATGAAAAAAAAAAAAGAATATTTAATTAGGTTTGTTTTTGTACATAATAACTGGTCTCTGAGGTACAAAAAATATACCAGAAAAAAACATTGACAATTCTATTTTTAAATTAAAAATTAAAATGAAATTAACCTAAGATTTCTATTATTTGTTAGTTAGATTAAAATATAATATATTTTTAAAATAAATTTCAGAGTTTAAAGTTATTATTAAAAAGAATGATCTATGTTTTATTAATAAAAAATAAAAATTTAAAAAGAAATATTTTTATTTTCTTTTTACTGAATTTATTCGCTTCATTTATATCGGAAATATTTTAATTTTCTACTCGGTAAGATAAATTTTCTTTTGTTATTTTTCCTCATTCCGTATTCAATTTGTAAGAATAAGAAAATTTAAAACAGATTTTTATTTTTATTTAATGTTATTGAAGACGAGTAACCAAGTTAATGGAATCGTAATTAAATATTGTAAAACATCAAAAAATATACTCAATAAAATTAAACGAAACCGAATTCATAAAATAATCTTGTTTTATTGAAATAAATTGTCACATAAAGCACAAAATTCGTGTAGGAGAAATAAAATTTTTCCCGTTTGTAAGAAAAAGAGGACAATAAGAAATGAGAGCGGAAACCAAGAAATTGTGAGAAGATTGAAGAATGAAAAGCAACAAAAGATGTCGTGGCATGATTCGAGAAAACAAAAAAGAAAAAAAAAGTACGAAAAAATATGCGTTGACCTGTTTTTCACTTTGATGTCTTGACATCACAATATTCTATATGTTTTCTGAAATTAAAAGGAATCACAACAAAATGTATCTTTCTTTATTGTTCTTAAGTGATATATAAATATCATCGTGGATTCTTTATGTTTACAAGATTTTTCAATAAAATAATATCAATTTAACAACTTGTTTAACAATTTGATCTATTTTTACTTCTTTTATGAAGTATGTATGAGTTTAAATTATATTTTTATCATTCATTTTTTTCTATATTTATGTGCAAACAATAAATTGTTTTATTTTATATATTTAAATAAAGTAATTATACAAAAGTTTGTTTACTAAACATAACCTAATATTCTTGTTTGTTTAAAACACTGGTAGTAAGGCTTTAAAACTCTAATAATATATTCTGCAATAAGTTTGGAATGAATCATAATTCAGAAGACCCATTCCAAACATGTAGTAGATTATATTTTCTCTGATACTATAAATTTTATTGAATTCAAAGAAACAACCAAAAAAACTGAATGAAGTTTGACAAATATGTATTTTAATAATTAAAAAATAACTACTAACTATTGCCACTTTGGAGGTATACGTTATAAAGTAATATGAACTTCACATTCCCTTGTTAAACACTAGTGCATAATAATACTACACGGTTGCGTAATATGCAACTATGTTATAATTGAAAGTTACACGAGAATGATATAAATTCTGTAATAGTATTAGCGACAAATTTTTAAAATGATATCGAAACAACAGGTAGTATAATAGGGTACATTATTTGAAGCAGGCTGATTCAATTTTATATCAAAATTTACAATTATCTAATGAATATGACTTGGTTAGCTCGCTTCAAATGCTGACTTCAACTAATTCAAGGTCTTTTAAATCAAAAAAATAGAAATTTACGTTATGAAAAGTGTTTTAGCAAATGTCAGAAAATAGAAAAAAAAGTATCATTACTGAACTTTACTGTCAAGTATTTCCCAAAAATTTTAATTGTAGAATATATATAATAAGGTTCTTTAAATTTTATGCAGTGATCAGTGGCATAGCGAACATAATTGGCACCCGGGACACTTTATTAGAGCCCCCTCCTTCCTAATATTAAAGAATTTTTTTACTGAAAACCCGATTATTTTTATCCATATCTATAGTTATAGTTATTAGACAATAGTGTATTATCTTTTATCATTTTAAAATAACAATCGTGAGCAGTACGTGTATTTCGTTTTTTTAGAAAAAAAAATATATATCACTATTTTAGAAAAATAAAGTGTTCACAAATATAAAACCTTTTGTAAATGGAGATACAAGATTGATTTACTGTAAATATTATTTATAACATATTTTAGCAGACAAATCAAGAAACAAAATACTGAACTATGACACAATGATTATTATTTTAAAATACATTTCCCAGAAATCGATCAAAATAATAATTAAAATTTTCCTGAAAATCTTGTTGATCTTGAAGACCATTTGGCGTCTCTTTTCAAGTGACGCCCGGGCTACGCTACTGAGATGCATAT
>NEEE01003887.1:97468-120905 GCA_002278615.1 Pogonus chalceus | reverse complement strand
TGTGTTAAGTAAAATAGTTGCTTTTGTTTTGCACACCACTGTATATCTATAATCCTGTATGAAAATTAGCCGTTTTAAAAATATTTGTGATTTAAGAATTTTGTTCTTTTTTCAATAAAAAGCAATAAAAAATAAATAAAATCTTGGACCCCCTTGACCCCTAACTATGCCACTGCAAGTGATGTGTATAAAGTCTTAGCAAGTAGAAGAGGGATAAAAAAAATTTCATTTCAAGTCTTTACGTGTTAGTAGTCGATTAATCGATTTATAATTCAGATAAAATCGCAACTTTTTAACAAAACCGCGCTGTTATCGTCAGTCTATATTGTCAATGAATTATTTTTAAAAAATTTCAAATTATCAGTTAAATTGACAAAATAGTAAGAAATGAATATTTTTTTAAAACTAAAATGTAGTTAATATTAAAATTGCATAAACTCAATTATTTTCTTAAGTCCTGTACAGTTTTAGTTATAAAACAATGGAAAATAAGACAATAGTAATTAGTTAACCAATAACTAACAGCTAATTAAAAGGGTTATTTATGTGAGACTTTGAAAATAAGAAATTACAAATTGCAAATATGTTATAATATTACATTATGTGTTGTCATTGTTTTGTAGTCCATATAAATATTTTAATTTAATTTATTAGAAAAATACTACATATTTTCCTAAATTAACTTTGATGAATGCATTTAATAATACTGACCAGCTTCACATGTTTTATATAAAATATAGAAATATTATGAATTACTAACTGTAAAATGTATATTATCTAATTAAAATAATTCATAATATTATTTCTGCAATCCGAGTAAGTTTTTCAGTATAAAAACAATTAACGTTCTGTAATGATTGTAACACTGATTAAAGTTACTAATTTAGTAGAGACGCGTTGTATGTATAGGTTGAAAACAAAGCGTAATAGAATAATTGACAACCTGACATTCGAAAATTTGTATTTGTGATAACTTGACAGTAATTTGACAATCTCGTCGCTTTATGAGAAGATGAGCAAAGGAAACTAAGGAGTTGGTCGTATCAGGAAGAAACACAGAGACGTACTAATATATTGTTTTATTTTAATATGATTTGCATAAATTAAATTATTTTTGACTTTTAAATCTTTTTATTTTGAAATGTTTAATAAATATTGTTTCAAACATTTGAAGACAAGCGCCGTTTATACTGCTGATTCGATTTGGTGCGCATTTTTTAGGTTAATGTAATTTATGAAAGAAGACTTAAATTAAATTNTATATATATATAACCAAAACTTACAAAATTAGAATATAAATAAAATAAGTTTTTAAAAAGTGTACTTGCTATTATTTTATTTATTTTTTTATATCATTATACAAATTTTTGAAAATTCTATTTTAATTTAGCAGTTTTTATAACTATAAAAGCCATAAAATGCGATTAAAAAATATTATTTATATTTGTATTTCAGTAGTTTAACCATTTTTAAGCTTATTCAATTTTGACCTCTTTGACGGAAGTTCGATATCTCTCAATAGATATCCCTTTGCAAAACCGTCTTTTTGCTTATTTGTCAATTATTATATTTTAGAAATACAATGAAACTATATTGAAACTTAATGTTATAAGTATTTGATAAATTATTTATTTAAATTAAAATTAATGTTATAAGTATTTGATAAATTATTGATATAAATAGAATAAAATATATTTGTAACAAATTTTGATAAAGTACTTAATCTTGGAAATAAAACTAGATATTAATAATTCAAATATGGCGTTAGTTTTTCAATATTATTTTATATGTTATAGTCCTCGCCACGAAGTAAATTAATTGTGTGATTATTGTGCGTTTACATGGTAACGTCCTGCGATCTGAAACTTTTTACGTGTTACAAAAAAGTCGTCGACGTTATATACATGATAGCTTTATAAAGAAGTAACTAATGTAAACACTGTAAAAATAATTTTTTTACGGTCGCTATACAAAGTAGGTATTTTGCGCTCTCTTTTGTCAACGCAAAATGTTACTTTGTCGCTCTAGACGCTCGCTAATATTACCTACACGTTTATTACCTTCACAAGTCAATCCGACATATGATTGCTCTGTCGGTACATTACATAACCTAACAAACTGTCCTTCTATGTAAAATTTATTATTTTTTGTTATGGTGGATGATTCATTGTGGCGACTGTAGAAAAAATCTTGTGTGTGTTTCGAGCGCAAATGGACATTGTCCATTTCGAGAGAATGCCGCGTGACTTAGGAGCGCGGCAACAACCTCTCAATCGACAATGTCCCACTTTGCGCTCTTAATACATAAATAGCTATTATCAAATAAAGTTGCGACGTACTATATATTATTAAGAAGTATGATTTATAATCATTAAGAATATGAAAATGATAGTTACGTATGTCGAAGAGATAACATCTACTTTTTATTATATAATTCATTTGATTTCATATTTTAAATTATTGAGAACTATAATTAATAAATAAGCGTTGAGAATATTAAAAACAAAGTTACGTATATCGAAAAGGTAACATCTACGTTTTATTATATAATTCATTTAATTCGTGGCATCGATTATATATTGTATACAATTTTCAAATAATATTAGTTCAAGATTTCAAGTTTCATAATTTTATTTAAGAAGTATATCTTAGGAAACCGAAAAAAATATATTATTTCCAAAAATTGTTCATTAACTTATTGTCGATGATAAAATATAAAAAAAAAAACGAAAAAAATACAGAACTATGTATTTTGAATATTTCAAAATAATTGACAGAAAATGCATTCTTTTTATCACACATTCTAGATATAATAAAATCTTTATAAATAAAGGTAAACCATCGAAATAAAACTTAATATTCAGAATCTAATTCCGAATCAAAAAAAATATATAAATAATAAATATCTATTACATACCTTTAAATAAACAAATTAAAAATAATATTTAATATTATATAAGTGAATAATCAAGCATTTGTTCCATAGCATTTTTTATTTTTAAAAGAATTAGTTTTAAATTAATTGTAAATTTAAAAACTAATTTATAATATTCACACATCTTTATCAATAGTCTATATGGAAAATAAAAGATTACTGAAAATGAAAGAAAAAAATTTAGAATTATTAATAAAAAAGACAAATACAGAGATTTCAACGCTAGAATCAAATGAAAACAAAATTTTATAACAACAATTCGGTTTGACGCTTCATATCACAGGGAAAACATTCATGGACAAACGGATATACAACCGTTGGTAATATCACAATTTAATATCATTGCACATGTGATCGAAGATAGCAGTGATTCGAGTTTCAATGTATTTACGGTCTCAACTATGTGATACTGTTAACATAACTTGTCATCCTTGTCCACTTGTTCACATTTAGCGTTGCAATGCATCGGATGCCGTTATTGTTTTAAACGATCGATTCTTTATTGAAATGTAATAAGTAATACATACTTTATGAAACAAATGCTTGCAGCATATTATTATTGTTCTTTGTAATATGTTAATATTAATAATTAAATAAATCTATAATCTATTTATTATTAAATTAAAACAATATTGTTAAATAACCTACTCTACTCCGAATACCATTTGCTATAATTAATTCGTTTAAACAAAACATACATACATTTTTGATTTACTTAGGTTATGTTGAACTGTCAGAATAAATAAATTTATTCTAATAAAAAAAATGTGATCTTACCTTACTGTTGCCTTTCAATACATATACATAGTTGTTAAACATATTAATTATTACTATATCACTTTGTTTTGCAGGTTGTATACTTTTGTTAGTTTATAAAGAATTGTTTATAAGGAAGAACTCATCTGACCTTGTTTTTTGAATGGTTAGAATTACGGAACAAGTTACGGAGATACAATATTTACATTTCTATTTCGTATGGTTCTTTACGCATGCGCATGAAGTATATTAAATAAGAATTTTATATGTTTCGAATATTTATTTATAATTGGTCTTGTTATAATTGTTTTTGTTTTACTAACGATAATTTTTTGTTTAATTGATAGATAAACATTAAAGAATATAAATTTGTTGATTTATTTGTGAAAGAAAACATTTTATTTTTATCCTTTTATCCTTTAGCACATGAAGTATTTTAAATAGAGGCTGTATAATAAATTATCAATATTAGAAGTTTATTGTATATATTTTCTAAATTATGCGTTCAATCTGGTTGAAATATTTCAATAATTAATAAATATGAAATTTAATAAGATAAAATCATTTACCGATTGGAGTTGAAATAATTAATTAAAACGCCACTTGAAAGGAAGAAAATCATTCATCACATAATTATATTATTATAATTAAACGTCTTTTTACTAATAAAATCAAATATTTCAAGATTCATCACGGCTTCAGTGTTACCCATCTTCGCGCTAATAGCGTTCACAGATACATACTCGTAGTCATACACATTTCTGTATAATACATACACTTCCGTTCTCTGTTCTCGTGCCGCCGAAGGAGAGAAGTATTCTGGGAGAGACGGAGAGTGACGCCGGCTCACACGCAGACAGGTGCACGACGCTTGTGACTAGCGCATGCGTGTTATTTTGATGCTCTGGCCGGTGTTCTTTCCAGTGGTGTTTCAGGAACTACTTCGTCGGTTAGTCTTTCGCGACTAACGCATCGAATCGTATCGAGTCCCTCAATAGATTGACAGTCACGTGGGAACCTCGTCACGAGACGTCAACAATTTATAGACGATCATTTCACTAAATATTATTCCGCCATTTAATAATTAATCATATAATTAATGTGTTGTATTGTCATTACTATTTATCAAAACTTTTAAACTTTCTCGTAAAAATTTGTTCATCTAAGAAACGCATGCATTTTATTGGACAATTTCAATTGTAAATGATATCTTTCCTTTGCTGGAATTTCTATCAAGTTCCAGCGAGCGCATTATACATTTTAAATAAGTGTTAAATATATATATCAGTCCCGACTATTTTTGTAGTGTTGTGTCAGATTCGTTTTAAATAGATGCGGACATAAGTGGAAACAAGTTGATTTTGTGTTTTGTGATAATCTTTTGCTATATCTTAAAGATAATAACGACTTGGTGACAAACAGTGTAAATGTGACAAATGTTTAAAATAATTATTTGACTTGGTGTGTAGTTTTGATGAATTTATCCGGGAATACGATCGCAACCATGGATTTGTCAATCAAATTGTTTTATCATTTGTTTATCGTCTCGCTCACTACTGGGATGCTCACTACAGGTATTTTCTTGTTTTTATTTTAATATTTCCAAATATTCTATTATTTATTATTTAAGTAAGTAGATTTTAAGCTTTGTTTTTAAAGAAATATTCTTTTTTAAAACAGTTCAAACAAAATTTTAAAGTTCTTAATTATATTTTAGCCTTTTCTCATTTAAATTTATTATTTTGTTGATATTATTACATAATTCCATTAAAAATAATTAAAACGATATACTTTTTATATTTGTAATTATAATTTAAATTTTTATAATTTAAACATATATTTTATGTATTTCAGAAATAAAAATTTACAGAACATATTTAATAAATGTTTTGTGATATAGTAATGTTACTGACTTGTGAACTCATGTGTATTTGTATTTATTTGTTTGCATCTAATTGTGATTTATATTACGGATGAAAAAATTTGAGAAATAAGCAATTGTATATTTAGAACGCGTGCAAAAGTTTCTGACATAAGTTATTAATTATAGTTAGTATTATTGCAAATTTTCGTGACATGATTTAGCCTGCTCCGGAAATATAACATAATTCTTCGAAAATTCTCGGAGTATTTTAGCAGTTTCTTGAACTGCATTTCTTTTAACCAAACGCAGTTTTAAAATCGCAATTCGCATTTGATTTCTGGCGAATGCCGGAGAACTTTCTGAGTTTTATGTTCGAACTTTTGCAAAAATTTTTAATAACAGTAACTGTAGGGCCCCACAGTATGCAGTAAATTCAGTCAAATATGTGCAGCTTTGTGTGATTTGTGGTCCGAAAGAGGAAAAGAAAGCTAAAACTGTGGAAAAGAGTTGCCACATGTGGAAGTTGAAAAGTTACAAGATTTCGGTTGGGTTTAACTTGATTCTTGATTTTTTATGTGTGGCGTGTATGTTACGTTTCGTGACGTTTCGTGCCAGATTTTCTCGCGTATATTCTCGAAGCTGAATTCAGAAAATGCTTTTTTTCTAACAAAGTACATTGCCTTTTCCAATTCTCTTAATGTGATGAAATAAAACAATACTATCAAAAAATTCATATTTCTTTATTTAAAATGATATTGATATTATAAATAAGTTAATTATTATTTAAACAAATATATTTTTGAAAACAATACATAAACTTAAAATATTTATATTTAAACATTATGAGTTAAATTAAATAATAAACATTTTTTGTAGCTTTTTTCACAAATTGTTTATTATTTAATTATAAACATTTTTCCCTCACGTAACTAAAAACAATAATAACCATTATGAAATTTAAATCAAAATCATTAAAGCCGTATATCTAAAAATTGCTCGTTTAATATTATAAGATAATAACTATTTATCGTTGATTGCAAATCATTAACAAATATAAAATAAATGCAAATGGAATCATAAAAATATTCAAAACGAAAAACCATTTGAAGAATTTCGCAAATTTTTAAAATACCATTAATATGACGATTAATTCAAATGCTAATATTGTATATCCTCTTTTATCCATGCAAATATTAGGTACATCAATTTTCAAAACATGGCCATGTTAAATTTCTCCATTAAATTTACATAAAAACTAGTTAAATTCACGCGAAATTTTCAAACGCAAACCTGTTACAAATTTACATAACGCACCATTTACATACGTTACATAACCTTTACCGAATTTTCTCAAATTCCTTGGAGTCAGATGTAATGACCCTTCATTTGCATTATTACAAATTATAAATATCCTACTTGAGAAATTACTTTTACAATAGTCTTGAAGATAATTTAATAATTCTAAGTATAATTTCGTTTACTTATGTATATATTTCAGTTAAGTTTTTATAATGGTATTTAATTAAAATTGCATTTAAAAGAATTCTTAATCATTTTGATTATATATTAATTATTTTACTTCCTTTATAAAGTTTTACTTTTGTTGCAAGACAAAAATAAATCACAGAAATGCAGAAGTTAAACATTTAATATAAAACTTTTATTATTTTATAATTTCTACTATTATTATTATTTACTTTAATGTTAAAATAAGAACATTAAAGATAATGAAATTTCTTTCAATTGAAAATAAAATAAATAATTTATAAAGTGTTGTTACGTATTTTCTTTTATTCATTCATGAATAAATAAACTTTGAAATTGATATTTAATGACAAATATATATTTCTACGTGATTTTATTTGTAATTGTGATTGATAGTCATTTCATTTGTTATATTTATGACTGGTAAACAAACATTTGAATTTTTTTATAAATACCTTTTACAGTAGAAATATTTGAAAGTGAATCAGTTTTGAAAGGGTAAATTCTGAAACATCTATATAAGTAGCAATAACATCGGAAGAATGTAAATAATTCTTATGCGTCAATAGTGTCAATATGAGCAATGTCGTGTGTAATGTATGCTCTTTCGCCCGGACCAAAAAGGGCGCAATCTTGTCAGTCTCACACGTCACTTCGGGGCCTTAACGTTCCCTTTTTTCTGCGCTTTACGCTGGGGCAAACACGCTAAGAACGCTACTATTGATCTGTGACAGTTGTCGCGGCTCGTGTGATATTGAATTTCCCTGAATTTTATTTCTAGATTTCTTACATGAATATCAAGTTTCCCTACTTTGAGAACTACTTGATTTTTTTTCTATTTACATCAATGACTTTTATTTTTTTGTCGCGGAAAAGTTCATATTAAAGTGATATTGATCATCTAAAAAGTTATGTTTATACGCAAACGATTTTATGCAAAATATTAAAAGTTTTTCAAATCTTCCAGCCAATTTTTAGTATAAAATAAATATTCTTTAATTAACTTTATAATTAAAACTCATTAAATCTAAGTTCTAATACGGCACAAATTTAGAAAAAAATGACTTGTTGAAAACTGGAAAGATAATAATATTTTACAGTCTATCTTAAAAACTTAGCGGTATTAGTTATTTGTGTAGTAAGCGCGCAAAGTGGGACATTGTCGATTGAGAAATTGTAAGGCCGTAACTAGCTTTTTGTGGGCCCTGGGCAAGACTTTCAAATTGGGCTCTTTAATAAAAAAAAAAAAACAAAACTGGCCATGCGTATACAATAGTTCTAAAGCTCCTTTTCTTTCATTTTTTTCTAAGTTTGGTAACAGACTTAATTAGTAAATACAAAATAATTATTCTTTCAATTGTTTTTGCCCGTATTTCTAATTTCATTTTATATTTATGATTTTTAGAGCCTTTTCTGGGTCCCCCTTCGATCTGGGCCCTGGGCAAGTGCCCCTGTTGCCTCTGCCTAGTTACTGCTCTGCTTGTATATATACTTAATCATTATATACTTACTAAAAATACTTGTATTTTATTCGAAATATAAAAAAATAACTTTATAGATTATATTTACAAAAAGCAATCTAAATTCTTATTAAAAAAATATACTTTAAGTTAAAAAAAGTGAACAGTATTCATACTATTTAAAAAAAGTTCAAAGCAATAGATAGAGATGATTAAAGAAAATAACTTAAAAAAAATTCTAAGAAAATATGAGGTAGCTATAAATATATTTTAATCAGCTGTAGCTTTTATATTACTAAATAAAGATAAAAAAATATGATAAACTGTGTAAAAAAAGGTAATTAAATATAATATGTACAATAAATTCAATCTTTCTTCTAACAGATTTAATTTTTACTTCCTTTTGTGATACCTTAAATTGTAAAGACGAAATATTTATCCTACATAAACAATAACCGATCAATACGTCGTAATCCAATAATTAAAAAATGTATTCAAATGATTTTTTTTGCTCCAATTATTATTAATGCATTTGTTTAAGTGTGAAAGAAAAAATACTTTTTTTTAATATCTGCTAGAGAGACTTTTTTTCGTTTTCTGAAAAATGTTCCAAATACGCCATATTATAGTCGCCGTCACGAATCAATGTAATTACATAATAATAAGCAAATATTTTTCTTTGACATACGTTATTATTTTTTTAACTTCTTTACGCTTAGTTGAAAGACTTTGAAAGTGTTTTCGGATATATACCAACAACGGTTTGTTTGGAACTCATAAAACGATTCAGATTCCGGAGCGGTACCATGTAAACGGACAATGATTACACAATTATATTGTTTCGTGTCGCCGACTATAGAACGTGGGTATCGATAATAAAAAGATTTAACTGCGGTTAAAGAAATCAAAAATACAAAGAATTAAGATGTTTCATATTCATAATTTAAAGAAGAAAAGTGAAAACACGCAGAGCTTATACAAAAATTGACTTGAACTAAAGCTTAATATTATGTAATACCTTTTAAGCTATTATTTTAGTAATTTTTTTACCAAAGTTTTAGTGCACGATACAATGTATTTATAAAAAATCGATGAAGTTATAATGCTAAAACTAAAGGCTTTTATAGTCCTTAATAAATATTTAATGATACCAACATAGATATTATTACTTAATATATCAAAAACTATTCCCGGTTCTCATGTGATACTGTTATAATATATTAGTGATATTACACATCATTTTAAAAGCCACGATCACTTTGTTTTACATTAATTGAAAGGCATGTTATTGCATCAAATACTTTTCAATCATCTTATTAAAGTAATTACTTATTAATTATGAGAAATATTTATATGTATACTTGTAAATTGTGGGAAAAACAATATGTTTGATGTGATTATTACCCTGGGTTAAAAACCTCATTCTTCTAAGAATTGATTTCATTTATGAATATTTTATTAAATATTAAATATATTGTATAACACAATATAAATTATATATTTTGTATGTTTCACTAGTTATTTTATGTTTAAAATTGCACCTTTTTCAAATATTTATTTTTATTTTTCACTCAATAGTCATTGCAATCAAATATGCATTATATTTATCATTCATTTATCAGAATTTTATGAATTTGTGTTTGTATAAAACAAAACTATTTATTTTAATTAGTCAAACATTATCAAGTTATTTTAACTGATAAAATTATAATTATAAACATTTTCGAAATGGTTTGAAACATTCATAATCTCAGTTTCACGATTTAATTTATTTTCTTTTTATTATATTTTAATTATTTGTGAATATTCAATTTGTCATATTAGGCTCTAAAATACAGCGTTTTAAGTATTTAATAACAATCGAATTATTTGGACTTTTTTACTATATTGTTCAACGTATTTTAATTATAATTACAAAATTTTTTAAAATAATAATATTAAAATTTGGAGCCATGGTAGCTTTCGGCGTCAGACACCTCCAAAGAAAGGCACCATCATGGGTGCCAGTCGCGATCAGTCCTTAAACAAGATAGAACAAAATCGTTTAGATTTCCTTAAACTATATTAAATTGGATATCGTGAAGCATAGAATTTTTTGAAAATTCAAATGTGGTGTCGAGAAAAAGCGTTTAAAGATTTTGGTATTATAGTTCATGTATTGTATGACCTCCATAATTATTCTTGTATCTTTGCAATGACTCCGAATATCAATAAACCCTTTAAGAAGGTCATTCTAAACATTAGAAGGAATAGATTTATGAAAAAATTCGATTTTTTTATATCTGCAGGGTAAGTGCTCCCTTAAACATAAACGCATTTGCAATAACAGAACAACATCGAATGAATTATGTTCATATTTTTAAATATTTTAAAACTAATTTGAAACTAATTATTGTAATTTAAAAAAAAATAGATACTCTTAATAATTTTCTACTTATTCAACTCAAAATATTGATTTCATATCAGATAGCATTAAATTTTTCTTATTTTTTGTAAAATACAATAATATTTTTTATTAATCGATTACGAAAACTAATAATATTCAAAATTTCTTTGATCATTTTAGCATCGAGTAATAATACCTTTATTTCGATGATATTTTATGTGCGTCAATAAAATTATGCCGAAACGACAACGTAAACATAAAATAAAACTGAAAACAAAAGTACCCTATTTTTCACTTTTGTTGCGTCATCCCACATTGCGGTCTGTGGGACCCCAGACAAAATTTGCGGCAACACTGAAAAGAAACTATTAGTGCCACAGAAATTTAATTACACTTAAAGGGGAAATTTTAAATGTTTTTCACGTAACAACGTGAATAAACATTTCTTTATTTAAACGAAATTATCGACAACTTAAATTAAAGCAGGGATTTTTAATCCCTAATGCAATACTGATTTAAAGAAACAGAGGTGGCTTAGCAAAATTTTGCAAGGCCTTCCTTTTACTTTTTTTATTTATGTTAATTATTTATTTAAATTAATAATTAATAAGATAGTGAAGTTGTGGCAAATTGTAGATAGGTAAAATTAATTAAGATATTTCAACTGATATGAAAGTAAAATATATGTTTGTCTACTGGCAAATTATTAATTCTATTGTCTTGTAATTCAATTATTTTTCAGTCATGTAATAAAAATGCTCAAGAGAAATGTTCGAGAAATATTTATGTACGTATATGTACATTGAATTTATATTGCTAGCAGTTCTTGTTTAAACATGATTATTTATTTGAATAAGAGTACCTAAAAACGATTACATTCTGCGCGGTATTATTATGCACTAGTATTTAATAATGTAATATCAAGTTTATTTTACCTTATAATGAATAACATCAAATTGGCGAAATTTAGTAGCTATTTTGTCATAAGTAAAATACATATTTGTATATTCTGAATTCCTCTTAATTTATAGTATAGAGAAAGTATAGTCTGCTACATGTTTGGAATGGCTATTCTACTCTAGTGGAATTGTAATAAATTTTCCAGTCTGAATTATTTCCAATTTCAAACTTATTACAGAATATACCATTATTTTTAGTTTACGTACATTAATAATTATTTTATTTTAAAATGCAACAGAATATTTAGAAACTTTTTCTGTCTTCGGTTAAACTCAATTAATAATATAACTTTCTAAAATTATGTTTTGAAGGACCTTGAGACAACAGAGGTAGTACAAAGTTTATTTGAACAAATAATTTGAAGCCTACTGTCCAAGTCACATTTAAATATTTAAAATGAGTGATCAACTTGAATAGTAAACGGAGGAAATTATACAGTAAATACAATCGTCAGAGTATTGTAAAAATTCGCTAATCGTCTTCAATGAGTGATTACTATTTTTAATAATAGATCTATTATATTAATTTTTAACTCACCACCTGTATAATAAATTTTATCATCTAAAAATCCGATGGTAATAATTGTAATCATTGATTGTAGAATATATCGATAAATCATATAAAAATATATTTGTTTTTTCAATTTTATTTTTCATATCTCTGATTCTTTTATTAAAAATTTTAAACCAATAGTTGAAATTTAAACTTTTATAATTGTACATATCTGATACTTGTAGTATTTTGTTTTTATATTTCAGGCAAAAAATGGCGTTGAAAACTAACTAACTAGAATTTTTATATACATAGAATTATGGAGCTCTATAATGGCAATTTTTATGCGAGAATTAATTTGAAATTACATTCAAATCATGTTTAAAGTGTATGTAGAAGTGGTACTGTCAATAATATAACAAATCTTGTTAACAATATTGCACAATCATTAAATATTCATAGCAATATCATATCTTGCAAATGTAAGCTGTAACCATGTTTCACACTTCTGTGCCCACTTGTCATCTTCCGAAATTGTATTTCGCGAAAGTAAATTTTGCCCCATATAATAGGTTGCATAAATTTCATTTTTTATTAATTTAATTTTTCCAAGCGATAACTTCCGTGAAAATTCATAACCGCAGTTATAAATTTAAATATGAACGAAACGTGCATTTATTTGACCGTTTCTCTTTGCTCTTATATACTGATACCGAAACTTGTTTCCGTGGAAAAACTGTCGCCGTTTATCAAAACTGCTTTCCTGTTTTACATTCGTTCCAGACGTATTAGAAAATTTATATAAATTCAATTTTTCACCGGCGATTGGCCCACGGGGACCAATTTAAGAATTTGCATATTTTTATCACCTTCCTTGTTCAGTGGTTTTTGGATGCTTGTTCGCGTGAAATGTTCCCGAATTTTTTCCTACATTATTTTAAAGCATTGACGGTTACGCTCCGTTTATCCAACACGCACACAGATGGCTTCTTTCTTATATACACACCAAAAGAAGCTAAAAATTTATTTACTATAGTAGCTTATGCAAATCATAAGTGGTTAGGAACAACAAAAACAAAAAAATATTTTATTTATTTAATATATGAAATGAATTTTGAAATTATAATACATTATATTTACGAAGCAGCAAGAACTAACAAGTTTTGTGAGCGTTTTCATATGTTTAATGGTCATTTGAATTTAAAATTTAGATGAGTTGATATTTTATTTGCTTTGTAATCGTAAAGATACTCAAGTGCATTACGGGAATTTAAGCGCAGAATTGTTCGCTAAATCTAGGAAAATTTAATACAATGTTACAATGTTACTAGCTACATTATATTACACTACACTGTATAGTTCAATTTATCCTGTACTTCCTTCGCTTTAATTATTATTTTGCTTTATTTACAAATTAGATACAATGGTTTATTAAAATTTCTATCGTATAACATGAACAACGATTACATGTATTTATTTATCATTTTAATAAAGGTACATTATAAGTAATATTAAAATATATTAAAAAATATTTTAATATTTTGATGTGTCGTAGCTCACTACATAAAATTTGTATTATTTTATTATAAATTATCTATAATAACTCATATATTATATTTTTTTAATGTAAATTATATTTTTTTTTTAACTAAAATAAAAGAATAATAACATAACGCAATAATTTTTAAGATATTGCGACTAGTTTTATTTATAGAAATCGATTATCCGTATAGTGCGTTCAGTAATAAAAAATAGAAATTACTTGCTTTTAAAACTTAAATCTGCTTTAGTTAACCATTATTTTATACTCGCAATAAGTATATTTATTTGTATTATTATTTTAATCGAACTGCAAAGAAATATGTTTTTGTTTCACTAACATAAATAAAATATATGTTTTTTAATCAACTGCTTATATATGCTACGTTTATAAATATTGTCCTAATTGATAAATTATAGAAAATAAAAGCATCATTTAAAAAATGTTGTATCGAGCAAAAAAATCTAATATAACACGATTTCTTATAACACGAATTAAAACAGTGGTTAGTAGCTCCTAATAAATTAAAATTTATTTATTTTATTTTCTTCAAAGAACTCAATTTCTTTTTGAAAATTTCTTTTATTTTAATATTTTAATAGAATTTAGGTATTTAGTAAAATTGTAACCAAAATAGTCTTTGTAAGCAGTCTTTTTTATTAAAACAATAATTTCAATAATAATTGTTCAATATTTTGAATTTTTTTTAAATAAATATTTCTATTAATAATTTAGTGTCATTTAAAATCTTTTTTTTTTTTACATTGTTCTCTACTTTTTTGTTATAAATATTTATTGTAGATTATCTTAAATAGATATTTCGGCTGTTATGCCATCATCATTTTCTTTCTACCTTTAATATTTTAACATGTGTTAACAAGAACCAACAACTAATTTAAATAATTTAAGTTTAAAAATTAATGCAATTTATAAGTTAACTTACTTGTATTATCAATTATAAATTCAGTTTATAACGACCATGGTTTTTACGGTATTGTTTTGTAAAGCATATAATCAAAAACAATTAAATAAAAAATAAAAGTAAAATAAAAATCACTTTCGCTGCTGTATTCCGTTGAGAATTAAGTTAATTTACCCGGACACATTGTAATCGTATTATACCATCACCTCATCTTGTAGAATAATTCAACAATTGTATATACAGGATGACATTTAGTTTAGTCAGGGAGGTCAGGGGCGAGCGGAAGTATTCTTGAACGATTTCTAAATGACCGGAAGTTCAGTCATCCAGACAAGACCGAGACAGTTAGGGCGAACGTTACACTAAGGGTCACATACACTTGCTTTGTAAAGAGCAAGACGATGCATATTTGTTAGATCTGTTGTTAGAACGAGACAACACCATTTGTTGTGTGTACGACAGGTGTACTGATGACGGTATCTTGTAGGGGTGGAGGAGGGGACATGATGAAGCCTCGCATGTCACTTCCAAGACGGTTGTTAGAAGGAAAAAAAAGTTCTGTTCCTATATAATTACAGTCAAGTTAATTTTTATTGTATTTTGTTTCTATTATTTCTAAAGCCCGTTATATATCTAATATTGTAAGTACATAGTTATTACAACCCGAAAGAAATATTACAACATTATTTATTTACATCATTAATGCGAGTTGTTCTTTATTTTATTTTCAATACTCATACAATAATAATATATATTCTAAATAATTGCAACGGAATTTTCTATTAATATTAAATATATTTAAATACTAATGAATAGTGTTATTACTTACATATTTGAATAAATTATATTTAAATTAAACTGAAATAAACTACAAAAATAAACTTAACCACAAATAAGTGAACTCAATATCAAATAAATAATGGCGCCAAAGAAACAGCTGATTCAGGAAACAATTTACAGCTGTTAAAACACCTGTTATTACAAGAATATTTTATGGAAAACTAAAGTTTTATTTTCATAATTCATTTTACAAATAAATAATTATTTATTTCTGTAATTAAAAACTTTTAAGTATAACACAAATTCAATTAAACAATAAAAATCTTATTATATTTGAATATTTTAAATTTTAAATATAGCAAAAGAAATTTTAATATGCTTAAATTAAAAACTCGCTGTATATTAAATGCCGGTAAATAATGAAATTATTAAAGTTCAGAAAAAGAGGATTGTGTATAGAAAGTTAAAATGATTAAATTATAAGTTTAATATTTAAAAAACCTTGTGAATATAAATAATGTGTTAATGAAGCAATGATATGTTAAAAGGAGTAAAAGAAGGATTTTTGTTAGATGTAATAGTTGCAAATATATCAGGTTTCTTTTCGTTGTAAAAACCACAGACCTATATTAGGCAAAATCAATTTTCTTTGGCTAGCCGTCCAGTAACACAAGAGAACACAATGTTACGCAACGTATTGCTACTCAACCAATGCCTAATTCAGTTGAACTCAGCACAGTTCAGTTTCAGTTCCAAAACAAGTTATAAATTAGTGTTCGGGTCCTTGAAATCAGTACCAGGATTTTTCCCATTTACCGCGTCTACAGGGGAACTTTAACTCGGATAAATGAAGCGCTATAATTGTATTATATACACGGGCTGTTTTAGTTCGGTTAAAAGATTGATCGAACCATATATTTTATCTTAACAAACTGGAATGGTTCGGGAGCGAAACAGTGCTGGAAATTTATGGCGTCGAATGTAGGCAATTGATTTCGTCTTTGTGAAGGGTTTTAAGTTGTTCGTTGAAACGTGTTCGCCTCGTCATGCATCGCGAACTCTACTCTGCGTTCTGTGCCCCGCCGTAACTGAATTTCTTTGCCTTGATTCATTATGTACAAAAACGTGTGGACTAACTAATAGTTACATTAGTACTCTTTTCATTATTCTATTCATTGAATGTCCGTATATCCAAGAAAATGCATCATCTATATATGTATCAAAATTTATGTTTCACATTTTTATAAAATAAAATACAAAAATATTAACATTTTAATTATATTAAACCACATTTTAAATGAGTACTATTACAACTAATAAAGAAATTAATTTCATGGTTAGTTGTTCTGACAGTTGATTATTCATTCCTAAGGTATAATTAATTTTTTTTAGAAATACACATAATTTTATTAAACTGTCATAGTTACACACATTTTGAAAATTTCCGTTTCTTTATATCAATAAAAATTATTATAATCTTTGTAATTTTTAAACCGTAACAAATAATAACAAATGCAAAAAAATTAAGTGAAACTATTTAATCAATTCGAAAAATATTTGTAAATTTTTAATTTTACTTTGTTCAGTCTTACGTATAATTTTGATTTAATTCCTAAAATTTCTAGATGGAAACTACAGAAATTTTGTATCGATATTATATTTCTTTGTTTTTAATTATGTATCTCGAGTAAATCACTGCCATATACCGGATATTGTTATTTCTTACCGGCGTACTATATTATAATTGTGACTCATTCCTTAACAAATCCGGAATAAACCTGTTAAATACAAGTCATATTGAGTAATTATTGCATTTTTTATTACATTAATATANACAATTTACAAAAAAATTCTTTAGTTTTAGTTTAAAAGACCTTGAATCAGTTGAATTTAAATTTAAAGCAAACTGTTTATCAAATTCATGAAATAAACTGTAAATTTTGATTTAAAATAAGTAACAGCTTGCTTCAAATTCTGAACTCTGTTTTACTACCAGTTGTTTAGAAGTTATTAATTACAATTTATTTTTATTCTTTACGTATTTATAATATAAAACTTGTAATATTATTGAATATTTTATTATGAACATACAAAAAATATTATTTATTTGTTTTTTAATTATAATGCTTCGAATTAATAATGAAAAAAAAATTAATTTATTTTTAATGATAAGTTTCATATCCTTTTTTATTTTTTCAGGTAAGTCACGTATATAAATTTAAGCAATTATAACATTTTTACGACACAAAGAGGTCAAAGAGACATTTTACTTCTGAAATGAAGACAAGTGGAAATAATGTAAATTGATATTCTATATATAAAACAAAGTAAAGGTAAAACAATTATTTTTTTCATATAATGCACATTTATTTACAATTAATTTTTTAAATGTATATGATAAGAATTTCAAACAACAATTTATTCTAACATTGTTTAATAATTATATTTGAAAATAGTGTTTTTTTTACTCAATTAATAATGATTTGTAATCGCATTTCAAATTCTTAATTATTCGTCGGCAATCTTTACAATCACCGTTCTGTAATTCTGACACTAATAAGATTTGTCATGAATTAATAATGGTAAAGTTATTAAGATAACAGTAATTATAATTTTATTAAATTGAAATAATAATGTGAATTATTTTTCACTAATAAATACCGATTAAAATTAAATGATTTATTATTGTATGAAGAATATATTTATTAGTAATTATAAAAGCTAATAATTTAATAAAGATGTCTTGTTTATTTTTAGAGAAAACATATTTACAGATTTTAGTAAAAAGTAGATTGTAAACAAAAGTATAATTATTATATTTTTTAGTTCTGTTTCCCAGGAAAGTATTTTAAAATAATTTTCACAATGCACTAAACGTTTTCATTGTTTTTTTATTTCTCGTATAATTCTGCTCTACTTTCATATGCAGTGCACGGTTTTACATTTAAAGGTGAATACAAAATGCTCGCGAAGCACTCCAATTGTAAATGAAAAATATACAAATGAAATTATTACTATAATAACTGTCTACTTCGAAAAATTCTTCTGATATTTTTTAATTTATAACTTTTTCTTTTATTTGATATTTATTCATAATTTAAAATTATGAACTTGTATTTTTATTGGTTTGCTTCTGAGATTTATGTTTTTGTTCATGTTGATTCCAGTTTGTGTAAGGTTAAAGAAGACTTCATATAAATAAAAACTATAGTAGAAATGGCTTGTACAAATATTGTTTATAATGACTATTTGCTTATTACGGCCAAATTTGCTTGGTTTCTATTAAAAAATAGTATTGAGGAGAACGATATTCATAGCGAGAAATTTTTTATTGTTGCAGCTGAATTAAATTATTTTAACCAGTTTGTTGTGCACTAATGTGATGAGAAATTCTAACTAGTTATAATATTAATTTTCTCTAATATTGTTACGGAATCCATACCATTCTTATATAATATTTAATCATGAAATGGTTATATTCTGCATAACTGTGCAGTATTATTATGCACTAGTGTTTAATAAGGTAATTTTAAGGTTATATTATCTTATAACACATAACCCTATTCTTCAGTTGTTATTATATATACATATCTGTCAAAGTTTATTATTATTTATTGGTTATGTTTTTTATATTCAATTAAATTTATAGCATTACAGAAAGTTAAGTTTGCAACATGTTTGGAACACCTTAATTCCAAACTTATTACAGAATATACTATTCTTAAATGAAAGCAATTCTTTTACAATTAATCATAATAAATTGTTAGTATTGTATAGAAAAAACTTTGGCATTACTGCTAAATATTTATAAAAATACTATCTTCATAAAAAATTAAGAAATTAAAAATTTATTAAAGACTAAACCAATTGAGTTTATTTTATTTTTTTAAAAGAAATAATAAAAAATATTATTTAATAACAAATCAACAAATTTAGGTTATTTTAATTTTATAGAAATTCTGAATTAACATAAGATAATTTTTGTTTTGTTTTGTTTATTTATTTATTTTATTTGTTTTTCATATAAAATTAACTAAACACTGATATAACGACCATCACTGAATACGATCGCTTTTATTCTTTCGGTGCTCCAACGTTATAAACGGTTTTTACTGTATTTCTTATTCTTCTCTTCAAGAAAACATGTTAATATCTGGTTTTTATATAATTTACTACAAAAAAATTTCTTTTGTTTTATGTTGAAAACGCAGTAAGTCTAAAGTAATTTTACGTCAGAAAATAGTATTAATTATTGTCTAACGAAAACTATTCACAAAAGCCATAGCTATGAAATCATATTTTATTTATAATTATGCAGGCTTTTAGTAGAAATTGCAGAATATATAAAAAGTAAAATTACTTTTACAGTTTTTAAAAAACAATAGATTGTAAATAATATTTACAGTTAAAAATATACATGTAGTATATTAAAAATTTATTTTAATTTTTAATTGCTTAGAAACTTCATTGTCTTGCTTATTTACATTTTTCTAATAAAGATTGCACGCAAGAATAGTTTCCAACTACAAAAATATATTAATTAACAAAATATTTATTTAGTTTAATAAAATATGATGATTTATATATGAAAATAATTGTTACAGTAAGAGTATATACGTCTTTGTGTAAATACTATCTACTTGAAAAATAATTTAAAAATAAATGAGTGTATAAAATAGTACAGAACATTGTTTATTCATGATATAAGAGTTATTTTAACTCATTCATTCAGAAAGACATATAATATCTGAAAAGCTCGTTAGAAATGTTAGGTTATGAAACCTTTGCTTGCAGTCGGTCTCCTACACTATTAGGACAGTTGCCAAATGATGCGGACTTAAAATTAGAAGTGGAGTCTCTACAAAAGCATGTTATAATTTGTCATCCTTCAAAATACCGGAATTGTTATCATTTATATCGATTTTTTCCAACTTACTATTATCATATAAAATATAACTTGTTATTCTTTTTTTCTATTATTAAAAATAGATCATGATTATTATTATTCCGCATTCAATGTGTAGCTATAATTTTTGATAATGTGACATATTGAATTTGTCAAAATGAATACGTTTTGATGTTATCTCTTGTATTATAGGTTACAAATAGTTATTTTAGCGTGTGAAACAGACATTTTATTTTCAAGGAAGGAAATCGTTTCTTTTGTTAGAATAATTTGTTTTTATATAATACTTGACATGAAATAAACTATTGTCAGAATTTTTATACCTGTATAATTTATCAAATTAGGCAANAATATTTATTTTAAAAAAATTTAAAATAAAACTTAAAAGAATTTAAAATTTATTGTTTGAAAGATGCTCATTAAAATTTTATTAATTTAACTTTAAAATAACATAATTTATTGTTTTCTTGTATTTGTATGTAATAAAATTTAAAAATAAAATTCCATTATTTTGATAAAAAATGAGCCAAATGGATGCCTGCCAAAATAATGTATTTAAAATAATAGTACATTTACCTTTTTTATTTTTCGGTTTATATTCTAAATAGTATTTTTAAAATTTAATTATTACTTAAAAATTATATTATTTTTGAGTTATTTTGAACAGATAATTTCAATTTTTCTCAAATTATTTTCTTAAAGTAACCATTTTATTAAAATATTATTTTTTGTACAACATTAGTTAAAATACTTATTTCATTATGAAATTAAACGAAAATTTTAAATAAAATAACCTATAAAATATGCAGACAGAAACACTTTCCAACTTTCCAATTTTGGGTCTTTGCTTACAATATTAATTAGTATAATAGAACATAGAACATCTAATTCACGAATAGTTAAAATATTTTATTTTGCGCTATATTCAAATAAATGTAAAATTCTAAATATATTGTTCATGATTAATTAGATTTCATATAAATGATGAGGGTGAAACGGAATTTCACCTGTTATGATTTGTATAAGTACTTTCTCGTGATTCTTGTTTTTTCAAATTATTTTCTTTAATGACTTTATTGATTCAGCGGAATAAATATTAAGAAAAAAATGACAAATCTCAAATTTTAAATCAAGAAAAAGATTTTCAATAATCGTAAATTTACCTAATTCTCTTTCGATAGTTATTTCAGGGCGTCCTATATACAATGAGATTAATCTCTGCATGAATAAAAAAAAATTAAAATGGTTATTAATTATTTCACACTTTGACCGCAAAAATATAAATATTTTTGTTAATAAATAAATAGAAACTAACGTAAGCGTTTTATTTTTTATTGATAAATATAAAAACAAAGTTTTAGAAATAAAAATTTGTTGTTATAATAGTTATTTACATACCAAGAGCGGGAACGACTGGTTTACGGAAAAGTGTTTGGCGGCACGAGCTTGCGAGTGTCGCCATAGAACGAATCCGGGAACCAAGTTCACACAAGAGGTATGTACAATATTTTTGGTACGAAAAGTTTAAAACTATTAATTAATTNGGAATAGTAAAGTTTGAAAAACTATTCTTTTTTATTATAAATACAGTTTTTTAATAGATACCTTTAGAAATAGGAGTGCTTTTTTGTGAAATTTCCCGTAAGACTTTCTGGTTACAATGCGGTAAATAGAAATTTCAGATGTTGCTAAGGTAACGCAAATCAGCACTTTTCAATGCATGCGTACAAAAAAATAATTTTTATAAAGAATTTTTTATTTAATAATTTAATAAATTACATAGGCCTGAGCCTAAGTGCATCACTGCTAAATCAAGTTTAGTTCTCTTTTAACTTAGATTCGGTATATAAAGATAATAAAATTTTCATGGTCTTGTCTTTAATAAACAATGCTAGATGTAACTTTTTTCTTGATACAAGTTTGTTCTTGTTAAATAAGATAAATCACTGTTTATTGAAAGTGATCTTTCATGTATTTTCTAGTTGTTAATTGTGTAATAACATTCGCTATAAATATATTTAATACTATTTATACATACGTAACATTAATTAATTTTTTCAATTTTATTATTACAAGCTAATAATTGGATAATTAAATATTTTATTTATGCAAAAGTTAGCAAATATTTTAATAAAAACACGAGTAAAATGAAATGAAACAATTCCCGTGTTACTAAAAACTGTTAGTGTACCTGCATTACCATTATACAATTATTAGTTCACAAATAAAATTAAACCGCGTTTATTTACTTTGAATAAATGCATGCACCATAACAATTATTTGAGTATATATGATGTTAATTATTTAAACTAATTATATAATTGTGAACTCATGTAAATTTCATTTAAAGTAGATTGCAATGAGATGTGTAATCGGCTTTTCTCTACATCGTATTCATTGTTATAGAAATAATTCTTGAACCTATTAATTAAAATATATTGTATTCTCATGAAACCAAGTGTATATCTCTTTTTTGTATTTTCATAAGTTTATATTTAAATTTATTTGCTTCCCAATATTTTTATCTCTTTCTGTTTTAAACATATTAAAGACTTTTACAATCTTTCTTTTGATCTTGTTTGTTTTTTACCTTTTCAGTTTATATACTAATATTTATTTTTATGTGCTTTTTTTGCATTTAAACATAAAAATACACTCGGAAAATATCTATTATATACTTCTAAAAATAAATCTAAACAGTTGAAAAAGAATATACACAGTTTAATACAAGTTCAAACAAAATAAAAAAAGATACACATTAGGAAAAACATGTATTAACAAATTAACTAAAAATTAGCAAAATTGCAATATAAGATTTCCGGTAAAAGATAAAATTACGGAATACGCACCTATACCACAGTAAAGAAAAACCAGTAGCGACAATCTTTTTTCTATCTTTCTCCCACTTACCAAATCAAATGGTTTAACATCACTCTCTAAAAATATCGTTT
>NEEE01003887.1:83053-93862 GCA_002278615.1 Pogonus chalceus | reverse complement strand
AAAAAAAAACAGTTATTCATTGTTTTGTTTACTTAATAGAATTAAAATGAATTAAATATAATGATAAACAATGTACAATTTATTTGAAACAATGGAAAAACAGTAAGTGTATGTATTGAATATGTAGAGGGGATGTACGCATGTATTTAAAAAATCTGAATCTGCCCTCAGTATGTTTTGTAAATGTTTGAGTAAAACACGATGGGTATTATCCCAGTGATCCTGCTTGTGATCGGTGCTTAGGCTGCTATTGCCACTGCTGTGTGACCTCGTTTAAATATTGGAGATGATGCGCTGCTGTTTATAAATAGCCCTGTTTGGAGTGGTAGTAGTAGCGCCGGCAACACTGGCAATGTTGAGCCACCCACATGAGCAAATTATTTGGTTCAGAGATTTTTGTGTTTTTGGGTTGGCAAATAGAAACATGCGAATCTTTAATCGATTACAATTATATCTTTAAAGTAAACATTTAACCAGTTCAAACTGATATAAATATTTTTTAGCACATGGTATGTAAATTTTACTATACACAAATCTGTGCGTTTTAAATAAGATAGTTACGTGTGGATTATTCCACTTGTCAATTGTTTTTCTTACAATTACATTTCTTTTTAGATATTTACGGACTAAAATATAAATACATTTTTGTTTTTATTTATTTTAGTAAGTGTACATCAAGTATATCGATATTTTTAAATATGACAAATGAAAAAACATTATACCTGCTAATACTTGCCAATATAACTTTTAAATAAAGAGATCCTTTCTCAAACATCAAAGAATCTTAATTGGCAACATATGTAGTTATTAAGTTACTACATTGTTTTTGTAATAGTTCATAGAACAATTATACAGTTTGTAAAAAATTATTTACATCAATATTTGTTTTTTTTAAATACATTTGTGCAAATATAATATATTTATGTATATTTAGAACAACTCTATTTTTAGAAATATATAGATTCTAATCAAATTATTACGCCATAATTTTTTCTTTATTAATATAAGGACAAATATATCTCAAGTTTTGCAGACAAGTTAAAACTTTCATTTTTAAGCAGTTTGCAGAGTGCCATAAAGAATAAAACAAATAACTTCTTAAAACTTTAAATTATTTTAATTGTTATTTTAATGAATGGAAGATTAAAATAATGAAGACTTACTTACTAATCAGGCAAACTCATATAAATATTGATTGTAAAATAAAGCTTTAAATTTATATTTAATTTTTATGCGAATAAATAAAGTTCAAATTAATGATTTTATCGATATTTTATTTAACTAATTTTAAATTACAGAGAAATTCACTAAAACAAGAATTGAAACATTGTCATTTATATTAAAATTATTTTTTTTTATTTTGCATGGCACTCTGTTAACTGCTTAAATATGGAAATGTTATTATTGTTATATCTTATAATAGAGTTTTCGTCTATTATTTTAAAAAAAGGCTCATTGGATGCATGTTTTAAATCTGAACAATTTTTGTGTTTAAATATTAGTTCTAATAGACATTTTACCATTAAATTTTCTATATAGCAAAAAAATTAAACATCCGGTATATAAATTATCTTTAAATAATTAATTTAACTTTTTACATACAACAGCTTTTAAAACAAAAGTATTCTTTTGTTTCACTATTTAATAGAGAATTATTCTTTGTTTGTAAAGATGCAAACCTTACTTCTAATCGATATATTGTATTTCTGAAATAATATTAATTATTTACATTGTGAATTAGTTTTACTTATAAATGAACATTATTTTAAAATAAATAATTCTAGTTTCTAAATATAACTTTAATTTTATGATATAAATAGAAAGTTCTTTTCTATTATCATACTTTGAATTGCTATTTTTTAATTTATAATTAAGGATATATTAAAATTAATTTTGTTTAACGGATCATTACGGTTTTAACGGAACCTATTTGACGGTATTTAGTTTATGTTATATTAATTTACGCGAGTCTTAAATAAAATATAAATAAATAAATTGTAAAGCTAAACAAAACTGTTAGTAAAATGTTAAATTCATTTAGAGAAAGAAAACTTTTTATAAGATTTTCTTAACTTTAATTTCATTTTGTAATTAGATTAAATTTTGTTTTTCTTGTTGATGACACCGTTTTTCTTCTCTGTCTGATATCTTGTCTACAATACTTAAAGTTTCTTTGTTCTGTTCTCACAACTCTGATGCAATTTCATTTTTTGTTTTTCATCTTAAAAAGTTTTAAGGAACACTTGAATAGTGTTTGAGTGGCCTTACTTCTAAGTTCCTGTAATTGGTGTTTATTTTTGATCTACTAGTTTACTTTATATTTTTATTATAAGATTTAAAATAAATTAAATACATGTATATTTATAAGCTATTATTTTAAAATGAATATTGTTATTTCATTTGCTAAGTATAACTTTAAAATTATTCATTAAAAAATAGAACATTGTTCACAGATTGAAACAAAAACTAAAATAACAAAATATTTTTTAACTTAAATCAAAATAATCTTGTGTTATTCTATTAGTTTTTATTTCGCAAATATAACAAAACATAGCAGATAAATTTTATTTTTGTCATTCAAGCTTCATTTAAAATTAATACTTATTTATAAATCTAGAGACAAAAAGTGATAGTTTAATCCCGGGAATGTAAGTATTATTTTCTTAAGAATATGAGTGCAATTTATTTAATTTTCAAATATAACTCAATAGATCCAGATAATTGTTATGTTGCAAAGAAAAAAGGTTGTTTATATTTCGATAAAAATAATTAGGTTTTGCCAAGTTAAATATGCTAATATTAAATAATTTTAGATTAACTATGAATTCAAAATCAATTAATAATGTAATAAGTAAATAAACCAATTTGAAAAGAAAAGTTCGCTATATTTAAGTTGTAAATTCTTGTAATGTTTGTATTACAATAAATAATAAATAAATATCAATTATATTGTTTATTTACTTAGAGAATAAAAACTAAACTTACCCTAGAGAATAAAGCGACAGTTTATATGTCAAAAACTATGTCGATAAAGTCGGTTTTACACTTGATTGTAACAAAAAGTAGATTTTTTTAATTGGAATTTAACTGCTTTTAATTTAGTCTTTCTAAAAATAAACGAAATGTTTTATTGGAAAATGTTATATTTATTCCGTTAAGTGACAAAATTCATGCTAGAATCTCAAAGTGCGAAGAACAATTCTAGTAATTAAGTTTATGTAGTAATTTACGCGAACTAATGAACTAGTGCTTCTTGTTAAAAGCAGGAAATTACGAACAATCGCAACAGTTTTATTACTTTTATTTGTCAAATTTTTCAAACTTTACTCAAAAATCTTTTCTTCATTTCAAAACAATTTTTCAACTATAACACTACAATTAAAATTGAAAACTGCAATTTTGTAACATTTTAATTGAATTTAATTTAATTCAAAAGCAATATTCTTTAAATTGCAGATTTTTCGAAAATATTTTTACTAGTCTTACGAAATTATTTTTTCAATTTAGTATATAAACATAAAAGAAGAATCTGCACTCAATTCTGATTAAAATTTTCAAGCATAAAAATTTGTTTTTACAGATAATGCAAATTAGAATAAATGAACGTTTTTTAAATATGGCCGTCAACGTATAATCTGATTAACTTCGAGAAATATTTTTGTTAGAACCGAAAAATGGAGAGCAAACTTCAGTAAATAAAAGTATTATTGACTTTACTTAAACGGCGAGAAAATCGATGGATGAATTAATTGGCTTTCGTATTAGAGATCAAGTCGACGTAGATACATGAAAACAAATGAGGTTCGTTTGTGCATAGCATTTAGAACCTACTTGATTTACTCGTAAAAACTGTAAATATAATTTAGTTTTTGTTTTTATATTCTATATTCAGCAATATTTGTTGTTTATTATTTCAACTTAAACCATAATATTCACTTATAAATAAATATTTACTAAAATAATATTTTAATCAAAATAAAATGAATAAATTATAATAAATTAACCTTGAACTATTTTAGAAATAAAAAATGATCTTATTTAATTTCAAAGAAATTTGTTTTTTCACTTGAATCATCAACCAGAAATAAAAGTCTAAATATATTCACCTAGTTTCAAGTTAAGACATGCATTTGGAAATATTAATATAAAAATACGGACATCTAGTAGTAATATGTATTATTTTTATGAAAAATATGAAATTAAAAGAAGGAAACGAAAAATTTCTATTTATTCTTCTATTATTAAATGCTCCAATTTTCGATACATGACTCATATGATGTAAACTGTGTATTTCTTTGTCGAATATAAATAACAATTTTGAATCAACTTGTACCTCAAAGACCTTTGAAACCCAGCATTTTTTTCATGAAAAGAATTTCAAAATTATTCTTTGTGTCAGAATATCGTTGTGGCAGATTTGCTCTTTATAGTTGTAACATTTTCCGATTTTCAAGTCGTTTTTCCTGACCAAATGAAAGTTTTTCTCTGACAAAGAATGGCGCAGTAGAAGGTTATACCCATTTTCAATTTTTCATTATTGCCTTAAAGAAACTACACCGTTCAGGGACATTATCAAATATGTGTCTTGACTTTTTTTCTGTAGAAACTTCGATCAAGAAAAATGTTTTAGCTTTTTGCATAAATATATTTGTTCTTATGTGATGTTTTTTACGTTATTGGAAAACTTCTGAATAGCTTTTCGTATTGAGTTTTTTCAAATAGAATTTCAACAAGACTTTTCGGTTTTTGCATCTACTCAAATTAAAATTGTATTATAAACATATTTGCATGAAAGGACATTGAATATTTTTAATTAAATATTTATATTAAAGTTATTTTCATATGAATATGTTTTACTGTTAATTGAAAATAGATTAAATTTTTATATTATTTATAAATTCCATTTTGTTCTTTTTCATAGTTTTATGTTTTAAATAATTGATTTTAATATCAAATAAAAAAATATTGTTATTTGTTATTTAAAAAATATTTATTATAAATATATTTTCATCTCAGGTTGCTTTAATAATTAAATATCATAACTTATTGATAGTTGTATATTTAGAAAACCAGTTAATAAAATAATTATTTGTTTCTTGTACCTAGACACATTATCATTGAATAAAGAAACTATTTATTGACAAAAATTGTACTTAATTTTAAATGAAAATCGAAATTATAAAGTCAAAGTTTGGCAAGAACCAAGTAATAAGAAATACAGCAGTTTTATCTTCTGTCTAAGTTTATCTCTTCATTTGAGGTTAAATTATACATACAAATTTTACGAATATATAAAATAAAATCAAACTTATAATATCAGAACGTTTGGTGAAATCAAGAAATAGGTTTTTTCCGACAACAAACACGCTTAGTTGCGCCTGAAACAAAAGCTATCTATGCGCCCCAGAACGTACTGGTAAGACTGGAATATAGTTACTTGTAAGCATAATGAAACTATGACAGGCTACTAGTGATGAAAGTTAGGTGACCACTTAAAGATTAATAACAAAACTTGATGAAATTAGTCAACAAGTAAAGGCGTGTTATTCAATGGGCAAATTAGGAAATTTTGAAGTGCCCCCATCTATAAAAAATGAAGAAAACTATTCAGTACATTTTAAATTTCTTATTCGCGGGTGTAAATAATACACACAGGCAAAGTTTTACGGGTTAATAATTTGTTTTTTACGAAATTGGGCGATATTTATTAATTTTCAACATTATACGTTTATTATAAGTGCCTTTAAATGCATATTTTACTAGAACCCAGTGTATTTACAAAGCGCCTTTTTCTATGTGTTAATAATTAATTTATGAAGAGTTTAATTACTGACAACTTTTAAATAAAGATGTTTGGATTTAGAAAATAAGTTTCATTATAAATTTTTTTAAATAATCAAAAAGGATAATATCATTATTTGAACAAGTTGAACGATGTTTTGACGTTAAAGAAAGGTATAAGAATATTTTTTATGGTGAAAAAACAGAATAAGTATGAATATTTAATAATATTTAAAAAATAAAGCCACACCTTATAATACTAATTGCAAGAAAATTTAAATAAATTATGGATGTAATTAATATAAAGATAATGTATAATAATTGAATTGAAAATAGAATATAGTTAGAAACAGCAATAGATGGGTGATAAAAGAACTAGAACTTAACACAATATCACTTAAATACTGAACTGATAATATCTGAATATGTGAGTGTGGTGTGCCATTATCATAGTTTGAAACGTTGCCAAAATATTTATCGTGAAGTTTGCGTCGTGCAGCAACCAGTCAAGCCGGACATGCGAAGTTCAACCGCAACCGACTTGAAGCGTCGTGCAACTGGGAACTTGTCAAACTGTCTACTCCTCAAACTTAGTTCCTTAGTTTACTCAATAATTTAACATCATCAATGGCAGCACTAGTAAATAATTGTGGAAACTCCACTGCCGCGAATATTATTGATAGAGAATATGGAACTAATGCATTGCTTTATTCTAACTAGAAACAAGCTTATGCAGATTGAGTTTAAGAATCATTGAGATTACATTGAAATTTCTGGTTACAATATAGTTACATATTCCGATTCTAATTAATGTATGTATATAGCTTTATTATCAACGAAATAAATTAATAATAATTTACTTGTCAATAGAATATGTACAGTCTCATTATTTACTATCAACTATAGAATTAAGTTGTAATATTGACTTGCAAATCAAATTATATTATCATGTACAATTGAAATTGTACGTTATTTTAAGTATCGATAGATATTTCCATGAATTCCATTTGTAATTAATACTTTTAAATAAAACTGATAAGTCAATTCAAGTTTCACTTGAAATTAATATTACAATTTACTATAAATAATTAAGAAAAATATACAAATTTGTTTATTTCGTTAATATTTTTAGCCACATATCAATATTACGGAAAGTTCAAATACAATTTACTCTTTGTAGTTTATTTTAAAACTTTTCATACGTAGAAGCTAAAAATATAGCAATGTTTGAATATTGGATAAAGTTATATGCCAAGTTTTGAATATTTCTTTTCCGGATTATGACAGATGTAGAGTGAAATTTTTCGCAGGTACATTATATAATGGTAGAGACATCAATTTTAGGAAATTTCTTCCGTGTTATGATGTTAAAATTTATTATTTTTGTAAACTCACCAGGAATATTTTTAACTGATATTTCTTGTAAGTCAATTTAAAATATTGAAATA
The DNA here is from genome assembly GCA_002278615.1 of Pogonus chalceus. Taxonomy (NCBI): domain Eukaryota; kingdom Metazoa; phylum Arthropoda; class Insecta; order Coleoptera; family Carabidae; genus Pogonus; species Pogonus chalceus. The sequence continues at coordinate 86,633 of NEEE01003887.1, read as the reverse complement.
GAAAACATTTAGAAGAATAATATTAAGTCTATTTTTTCATTTATTTAATAATAAGAAAGATACATTTCTAGTAATTAATTGAACTTTGTTTTTTTGTACTTTAATAGAACACAAACATGAAATGTGTGTTTTTTATTAACGCATTAAGTTTTTTGTGCATTTATTACTTAAAATATTATAAATAAATGGTAAATAATTGCTTATGTAAAATTAATATAATAAAAAATATATTCGTTTCTGATGAACACACCAAAAACCTGTTGAAACATTGCAATATATTTAATGAATTTCATGGAATTATTTTCTGTAGTGTTTCAAAGTAAGACTCGTACATGTTGTTAATATAATGTACTAATGCATTTTTTATATACAAATTCTATTTTCATATTTCTAAACTTGTTGAAAACATATTTTGACATGTCTTTTCCATTTCTTTTGACATTTTGAACACTTTTATTTGTCCTTCATTCTTATAGAAGACATTTTAGGTTTAGTTTAAAAATGAAACAAGTGGAAAAAAGATAATGTTCGGTATTTCAATTTAAAATTTAAAATATTTAAATATTTTTGATGCTTTCATTATACTTTAAATACCTAATTAATAAATAAAAATGTGCCGTTAAAGAAAAAAAATATATATTGAACGGAATTAACTTATATTTTACTTTAAAAGGGTAAAGAATTCTTAAAAATTGGAAAAATTAATTATAGTTGGGCTACAGTGGACCATATAAAATAAAATAAATGAGCTACCAAAAAACTATACCAATCGTGATAAGAATTGAATTGTTTTATAGTTAAAACATGTTCCAAAACTAAGTATGATATCAGAAACTTAAATTTTATTGTCAAATAAATCAGAAAAAAACATAATATTAGTCAAGTAAATTAAATCAAAAGGCAGAATTACAGAAAAACATTATTTAATATAATGAAATCGAAAAACAAAAAAATGAAATAATAAGGCAATGAATTGTCATGAAATCGTAAAATTACATAATTTACATATATGTTTTGAAATATTGCTGAACGAGTTTTATTTTGAACCATTACATACTAAATTCTGAAAGCCTTCAATCATGCTTACAAGTTTTATCGTTTGTTACAAATAAATTTTACATGATTTTTGTACGGTACGCAATCCATCAAGTAAAAGCATAACTGAAATTTTAAAGTTAACCATATATCCATAAAATTTAAATACAATTTATTTGGAATTTTACATTTATTAATATTCCATTGTTTGTAAATTTCAATTTGTAGCATTTTGAGCATTTAAATATTTCGTATTTTTAAACAAAACACATTGTAGCTTGGCTAAATATTCAACTTTAAGTAATATCAATGGGAAACATTTCAGTTCTTTTTACGTCATCAGTTTTTTCATGAATAGCGTACTTGCAGCAAGAGAGATAAATAGTGCTTACTCCCACTTTTTCTAATGTTATATTTGTTCGGGGTCAACTCTCATATATTTCTCGAGTACATTTCAAATTGCGGAAATGTAGTTTGCTTCTAAAATTGTACATTTTAACAGAATCAACTTAAAATAGAAACTGCATTTCAAACATAGAATGGAGTTTTACTTTGCATTTATAATTAAGCTTTAATATAATACTAATTGTTTTATTTTTACTAAATTACACATAATTATATTTATTGATAATCTTCCAAGTCATTTTTGTAGATCGTGAATCTCAGATATTTTGTTTACTTAGTAATCTTTTAAATACGAATTTTGTTGGCCTAGTCTTTATATTTAAATAACATTGTTTCATGACATCATACCTAGATTTTCTATAATTAAGTTTAATTTCATAAAATTTAAACATCAAAACAAAGTTTGAAATATTTTGTTATGTTGCCGTTAGTACTTAACCTACATGATATATGAAGAAAGTTGTATTTCATTTGTTTTATATTAGAAACAAAATTTAATATTTTTTGTAACCTACTATTTACAATGAATTGTTTATGATTATTATGGTTTATTTTTGATGTTTACAATTCAAATGTTTATAAACTTTTTAAAGATTTTTATTATTTGTGTGACGTAGTGTATGGTAGCACATATTCATAAAATTTAAAGGTAATCGTTTTAAGTTATATCATAAAAATTTATAAAAAATATTTCCGTTTTACATTTGGCAAAGGTTGTGCCCATAGCTTGACTATATGTTATCAGTATTTTGGCAACGTTTCACAAAATGACGTGTAGCCATTCGCAGATCAGATGATGCTAGAATAGACCTATTCAACTCATGTTCTTTTTTATGTTCTCTCGCATGTGATATAAAACGGGTGATGACACTACCGTCTTATATCGCCATTCTGGCGACGCTTTAGCGTCTTACCCTTGATGAGATAACAAGTTTCTTGCATATTTTCGCATTAAACTTGCATGTAATTCATTGAAAATACTCCATGCGAATAGTGCAACCAATTTGATATGGAAATTTGTACCGTACGACGGAACGATGAAAACTAGCAATTACCAATGAGATATAATTGCTGGTTTCAGCAATCTGCTGCTACACTTGTTTAATATTAATATTTCATTTGCATTTATCGTCGCTTGGTTTCAACGCTAAAGACACTATTCGTTTATATCAAAGCTTATCATCAATTTGGATTATTATTTATGTTATATCACATATTTCATACAATCAATTTTTTACAATAGAATGTAAATCAATAAGTCAGATAATTACACCATTTTATAGCTCTTATAAAGCTCTTCATAGTTAATCCGACTTAAAGTTTAAGTTTATTTACAAAATAAAACAATTTTTTCAGTTAATGATTTGTTAAAATGAGTACTTTGAGTAAATTAGTTATCAAATTTATTAAAAAACAGCATAAGTAGAAAAATTTATATTATATTTTCTCGGATATTATTATGAAATTCATACCATTCATCTTGTTCTGAACAATTGTGATGTATTATTCATGCACTAGTGTTTAATAAGATAATACGAAGTTTAGATTTCCTTATAATGCATACGCAAATGTGGTGACACTTAGTAGCTATTATAGTTTTAAATTATTATAATAAATATCTGCCAATTTATTTTTAAAATTCAGCTTAATCTATAGTATTAGAGCAAGTATAGTCTGCAACTTGTTTAGAATGACTATTCTGCTTTTGTGGAAACATAACACTCGCCTAACCTAACTATGCCTCGTTCCAAACTTGTTGCAGAATATACAAATATAAGTTTCTCGTAAATTGTTCTTTGGTAGTTTCGGATAATTGTTTATAGAGGACTTGTCCTTTTTTTGCAATTAAGTAAAAGGTTTTTTCTACAATCGCTATACAAAGTAGGCGTTTTGTGCCCTCTTTTGTGAGCGCAAAATGGTAATTTGCCGCTCTAGAGCGACAAAGTAGAAAAAACGCTCGCTGTCCAAATTTTTATAAAATGTTACTTGTTTACATTCTTAATGGAAATGTTTAGTCAACAATTAATACCACTGTCGTTACCTACACATTTATTACCATCACAAGTCAATCTGACATATAATTGCTCTGTTAGTATATTACATAACCAAACAAAATATGCCCTGCTAAGGAGTATAGAAA
>NEEE01003887.1:64571-82948 GCA_002278615.1 Pogonus chalceus | reverse complement strand
AAATGCCGCGCTCCTAAGTCGTGCGGCAACAATCTCTCAATCGACAATGTCCCACTTTGCGCTCTTAATACACAAATAACTATTATTAAACTCTAAATGAAACAAAAATAAATAAATATTTTTGAATATATTTTTATTAAATTGATCTACATAAAATATATAGTATATTTTTATATAATTTATACTAACAGTTCAATTTATATCATAATTCCCTTTTTCATTAATAGTTTTTGTTAGTTATGTGCATGTAGCTGAGAATGAAAAATAATTTTGTATTATTTGCAATAACCCTACGGATCACAAACTTACCAATACCGAATGATTCTGATAGGTTTTGTATTTTCAATTTTTATCGTATCGTGTTTGTAGTACCACGAATAAACCTTGCTGTAGCATTTTTTATTTTCAAACAAAAATATATTTTTACGTGAACAAAAAGAAAAAATCGAAATAAACAAGAATTAACGACCGTTACATACATTTTCCCTGTAGCTTTAAATAACTATATTTTACAAATACAGAATTGCAATTTATTTTGTTAACGATTTATAATTGTTTAACAAAATAAATGGTCCTTTGTTAATATTCATTATTTGTTTTCATAGTAAAAATTATAGAAAAAATGGTTAACATGTACGACTTTAATAAATAGAAAAGTATGAAGCTGCCTTTATAGTGGAAGAATTTCGCACATATTAATAACTGTAATTTCACGAACGTACCTCGGCGAATACCACCATCTTAATCCGCGTTTATTACACAATAACCGTAAAATTTCCGCAAGAGGAACACGAACAACACCTACTGCGCAATCAATACTAACAAACCAGCTTCATCTCGTCTCAGTATCATCATTTATATATTAATTAACTTACAAGTTAACGCAGTGGAACTGACGTGCCTTAGTTCGGTCACGGCCCGGTTACGTCGTTGCGAACATTCCCACAGACGAGTCCGCCTTACGCGCTTAGCTTCATGTGTTAGTGGGAACAGACCTTAAGCACGTACAGTGGTAAGGTATGTGGTTGTTAGTGGAATCTCTCATGCGTTATGCTAAAGTATCAGATAGCTTGGTGATCGGGGAAAGGATTACTTTGTTTTTAAGGGATTTTAAGCCCTACGGGATAAGAAATTGTAGTGGATTTTTGCATACCGCTTTATATTATACTTATACATGCAATATTTCACATTGCTGGAATAAAGTACATATGTCTTTTGAGCAAATTATAATTATATTTTATTTTTCTCTTTCAAATTTTATGTCCGATATATTTGCTTAACTATATAAACTATCAACATTTGAAATACAGAAAAAAGATCATTTAAATGAAATTCCTCTAATTAACTAAAAACAAAATATAATAATTTACATGTCATTAGTGAGAATCTACTGCACTTGGTTATATAATCCATAAACTAAATAAATAATTTACACGTTCGAAATCAAAATACATTAATTATATTTGTTTATTATTATCCAATTTATATATTTATGTTATTTAAACAAGAATTTAACTGTAAATTACTAATTCGTTGTTGATTTTTGAAGAAATTGAGGTGTAACAAATGCTTGCACTGCAAAAAATCTCATTTTACGGTGCGATAACTGTACTTCTAAGTGCAACAAAATTTCCCTGTAAATTGCCAATAAAATTTAATGCAAACATATAGGAAAGTAATACAATTTGGAGTAGAAACCATTTCAGTTAATTAGATTACAAATTGAGAAATGCTTTGTGCATCGTAGAATTATTTAAAACTAAGGTAGAACCCTTATTGCAACAAGCATATTTTCACTCTTATTCCCCATTCTAATTTAAAAAGTGTTGCTTTAGGGCAATGGGGGTAAATCCTAGATACCACAGGAGAATCAAAAAATATGTATACATACACAAAAAATAGCATTGGTGCGTTTAAAAAGCCACGGCTCATATATTTATTTCAGAATTTTTAAGAATAATGTCTAAAGGCTCGCTATACATTGTTCATTTTTTAACTTTATTTCATTACCTTTATCTCTTTAATATGATTTACATTTTGTTTTATTATAATTATTTAATATTTTTACTTTTAGCAACGAATAGTTAACAATTTTAATATGTTCTACAAATCATTTAAATAAATTATCGTCTGTATTGTCTTCTTCCGGGAAAAATTCTTGAATAATTTACTGAAGTGAACTTTTTATTGCCATACTACTTTCAGTCATAAAATCTACTCGAATGACACATTATAAAATTTCGGTTTAAACAACCAGTTGCGAAGATAAAATCGTGATAGATGACAGGGAAAACGACATAAACGAGATAGATAAACGGAGAGAAAAAGAAGTAGCACAAAATGGCGCCGATAAACAAAATTATGAGTACGTTCAAAACGACTTTAATTATACCAATATGGCTACTATAAAGCTGTTAAGAAGATCATTTGTTTACACCTATTGTTTAATATTATTGTCTTAACTGGTTTTACGTTCTTTACACTATACTGCATAAAAATAAATATAAATTTTGAAGATTAAATAATTATAATTAGAATTTGAATGCATGTTTTCGTTTTGAGATAGCACTGAAGATATAGTCGTCGCTACGAATTAATGTATATTCAATAATAAGCAAATGTTTTACTTCGACATACGTTATTGTCTTTTTCATCTTCTTAATGCTTAGTTAACATCTCAATAATTTAAAATACGTCGCAATTTTATTCAAAATATTATGTATACAGTCTACGCAGGTTTTGTTTGCATTGTGTTCGAGTATAAAGCAAAAACAAATGATTACACAATTACATTGTTTTGTGGCGACGACTATAATGTAAAATTTGTATCACCTTTTAGCGCTGTATTTCTTAGAGGAGTTGAATTATTAAAACATATCTACAAATTATAATAAAATTTTGAAAAGTATCTTAAAATAAATATTTAACTAACAAAAAAAAATCAATTTAACAAAAGAGTTTAATAATAAACAAAAGAAATAGCCTTCAATAACTTTTTTATTGCATTATAGTGAAAAACGATAGAATATTTATTTTATAACAAGAGTTTAAAAATTAGCAATTGAAAAATAATCATTTCGTTATGATTGTAGTAAAATCTGAATAGAATAAATGTGTAGCAGGCTTTACATATTCGGAGTCTCGTTATGTTCCCTCTTTCGCTGCTGCTCTCATGTACGGCAAATTGTGAAACAGGGGACGTGTAATGACGTCAAATAAAAATATACACGCGCTTACGAGAACATGAGGGCATAACTGCGTGTTTTTAAATACCGTTGGAATATATGACATTGTGTGTTATATTAGTGATTTGGAAGTGTAAGTACCTCAATTATTTTATAATTATGTACAGGACAATTGTAAAATTTATATAACGACTCTTTGTACCTTTTGTTTGTCAATCAAAGATGTATGTGTGGAATTTTTAATGACAATATTCATTATTATCATTATTTTAAAAATTGAGTTATAAATTTATTTTTCTAACCTATATTTTTAAAAACTTAAATTTTCCAATGTATTAATGAAATATTAATTTAAAATGTTCCTCATTCATTATGTTCTGATTTATAAAAGGCAAACAAGTAAAAAAAAAAAAAAAAATAAATAAAAAACGTATATTCCTAGTTCATTAGTGTTATGACTGGTTAATGTATTTCATCGTTAAGATACTTTATCAGTCAATAACTTTATTGTAAATTGCTTTTATGAATTCAAAAACACACACAAAATATATTTTTGTCATATTTTAATGAAATGTAAGTATGTACGTATGTTGTTCTATTTGTGACAAATAATTAAAATATTTAAACAAGTTTACAGTACGGAGTTGCTAATCATTACCAGAATGATCCAGCTTCGTTCGGAAATAAGGTTAGCTTTTATTTTTAATACAAACCTTAGTTATGAAAAATACTTAAAGGCAATTCAATCCTTCCCTTATATTCCTTTCCATACTAAATTACGGAAATGACATGGATTCTCCTGACTTCCTAAGTTTGGAAAATGACAAATACAGGTTCATAATAGTTATTTGTGTATTAAGAGCGCAAAGTGGGACATTGTCGATTGAGAGATTGTTGCCGCGCTCCTAAGTCGCGCGGCATTTTCTAGAAATCAACAATGCCTATTTGCGCTCGAAATACACANTATACTCCTTAGCAGGGCATATTTTGTTTGGTTATGTAATATACTAACAGAGCAATTATATGTCAGATTGACTTGTGAAGGTAATAAATGTGTAGGTAACGACAGTGGTATTAATTTTTGACTAAACATTTCCATTAAGAATGTAAACAAGTAACATTTTATAAAAATTTGGACAGCGAGCGTTTTTTCTACTTTGTCGCTCTAGAGGGGCAAAGTACCATTTTGCGCTCACAAAAGAGGGCGCAAAACGCCTACTTAGACTATAGAGAGTGTAGAAAAAAGTACACTTTGTTTTCACAATGAAGTTTACCAATGATATCAATGTTAATTCTTTCGAATACTTTAGTGAGTTGCAAAAGTATTTCTTTTTATCTCTTCATTTAGTTTGCGAATATGTTATCAAAAAGTTTAATGTATAAAATAATATTTTATGGCAATTTAATTTCTTTCATTATATTTGTAAATAATACTCCGTTGTCTAGCTATAATATCACTGCAAAGCTGTATATAAAAAAAATTGAGAAATTGAGAACCTAACTGATCAATTTTTTGATTCAAAATGCCTCTAATACGTAATTGTAGGTATATTATTTAGAAATAGATCTACTTTTTTCTATTAAATTAAAATTACTTTTCAATTTAAAACAAATAAAAAAGTCAATTGAATAAAATTTCAATTTATTAGTATTTTATCTAATTATTCGTTTTAAACCATAATATTTAAATCCCGCATTACTAAATACAATAAAATGCATATTTTCCCGAGTATTTATATTACAAGCTTTTTATTTTAAATATTTCAATATAAATAGCATATATGTCATTAAATTTTATTACATTTATGTCAATCAACAACAGCAACTTGATTATTATTTCATTAATTAATAATAAATAAAAATGTAATGAATTCAATTTCGATGGAAATAGTTATATTTTTGTGATTTTTCAAATACTATTCAGCAAAATTATTTTATATTTGTTTAAAGTGCAAATTGCCTCGAGTTTCATGAATAAAATTTAATATTTTTTATATTTAAATAAATAAATTGAAAATCTATTTATCAAATTTCTTTTTTTAATTTTTAAATAAAAATTTAAATCAAGTTGAAATCATCTAATTAAATTTAATTGAAATATTAAAAAAATGATTGTTTGATATACTTCAATTTCCAAAATTTATATAACATAAAACTATCTTCATTCTCTTAAATGATTGTCAATTATTTGGTACAGAGAATGAAGATCTACTTTTTTTATAATAATAAAGTATGCTTTGGAAACACAATTGTTACATTTTGTTGTTTTTGTTCAATAATAATAGAATATAAACAATTTTTCTAAATAAAGTATCTAAAGAAAGATATGGTTTTATTTAGTAAAAGATATGTGTTTTGAAAGAAAAGAATAATTTTCTAATACCTTATGTTATAATCATGAGAGAGTCACAATATGGAATCATCGTCTGACTGTTTCTCATTCTGAAACTGTCACCTTGATAAAAGTTATGTTGGGTGACACAAAAATTCTCCGCTTGGTTAAACAAAAGATTAGAGCCGATGGATAGCTAAGCGCTAGGAAACAAGTGATATTTTTCGTGAAATCTGATCCGGGTGCGGGTCTAAGCGAGTCACTTAACGCCACGGATTACAGGATCAGGCGTTGGGGGGATTTCCCGACCATTCTTACCAACCGAAACACGTATTGCCAACTTTCCAGCGCAATAATCCTTGCTTGTAACATTCAGTCCTCGTGCAAAATGGCAATATATGCTTTAAATTCTACGTTGGGTATTAGCGAAAAGTTTCAAATTACATATTCTGTATAGTGCTAGCTAATGTTACTTTTCTGCTGCATTCTGAATTGTTACACTCATGCTGATGTATAAAATAATTAGTGTTTTATATATTTGTATATATGTGGCTAATGTGTTGCTTGTTATTTGTACAAATTTTAAATTAAACATTGTTTCGTGAAACCCCTGCTAAACTAATTGTTATTATGTCTGCAAAATAATGATGGATTAACCTATTATTACAATTTATGTAAATTAACAAAAACATTTATATCAATTTATTAATTTGTTTCATTTTACTCAGTTGTATTTATTTTTACTTTTAACTTATTTTATCAATAAATATATGTTTTAAATGGTAACAATTAAATATAAAACTTAAAAAGATATATTTTTAAAAGTATTTTCATTTGAAATACTCTACTAATTATTAGTATAATATTTTTAATTAAAATAAATTGAAACAATATAGTATGTAGGGTGTAAAAAATTAATTTGCAAATATTTATATATTTAATGATTTGTTTGTTACGCAAATAAAATGCAAATGAGAACTAAATTTTTACTGAAAGCAACATAATTAAATTTATTGTTAATTACCAGCGTTTGTGCTTTGACAATTGATGACTTCTAATAAAAATAAAATGCAATGTATTTCATACCAATCTAAGTAAAAAAAATTAAGAAGAAGGGTGATGAAATCTCTGATATCCTCGAACGCAGCTTTTCGAAATCTCGGACACTTCGGGTTATATCTCATACAACATTTATGAGAGCAGACTCGCCACTTCTATTTGCAACCGCACCAGTCACTTGATCAGTTGAAGTTTCTACCCATGCAATCATCAAGAATAGGGCAATAAAATAATTCATAAAGTGGTCTCGAATCACTAATGCAGGAATTTATTAAAATTATATTGCAGCTTCGCTCGGAATTATATTCAATCCAGGGGAATAAATATTATATATCTTTCTATTTTATTATTGCATTCGATGTCTTGGAAATTTAGATATTCATAACGAAATAAGAAATTTACAATTCTTATTTTATTTAATAGTCATAGTACTCAAAACCTAAACTAGTAATTATAATAATAGGTTAGATATGCAAATTTTAAAATATAAGAATTCACCAGATATACTTGTAATTCATAACTAAAATTAAGACATTAACTGAAAAAGCAAATCTTTTTGACTTTATTTCAGTTAATTATAATCCCAAGCTATTAATTAAAAAAAAAAAATATATTACAATAACTAGTCGATAAAGAAAAAAGTTTTGAGCGAGTGTAAAACTGTCTTTATTTACCTAGCTTAAGATATATTAGGTGTCACTGTATTCCCTAGATAATTTTCGTATTTATATTCCTTAATTTAAATATAAATTGCACATATCACGTAAAATATTTTCTAATAATTAATTGTGTTCTTTGATATAGATTTAAAATTTTAAATAATTTATTGTACTCATGCATTGAAAAGTGTTGATTTGCGTTACCTTAGCAACATTTGAAATGTCTATTTTCCGCATTGTAACCCGAAAGTCTTACGGGAAATTTCGCAAAAAGCACTCCTATTTCTAAAGGTATCTATTAAAACTGTATTTATAATAAAAAAGAATAGTTTTTCAAACTTTACTATTCCTAATAATAATTATAAAAAGTGGTAAATTATTGAATGAAATTTAATTTTTAAGTATAAATTTAGTGCATTTCATTATCACAGTTGGCAACACATTCTGTCTAATTTGACAGCAGTAACCTATGAAACGTCAAACATAACCATTAAAACTAATATAAATAATTAATTATTAGTTTTAAACTTTTCGTACAAAAAATATTGTACATACTTCGTGCTTGAACTTGGTTCCCGGATGAGTGTTTGGTGGCACGAGTTTGCGAGTGTTGCCATAGAACGAATCCGGGAACCAGTCGTTCCCTCACTATGTATGTAAATAACTATTACAAACTCTATTTTTCATAATATAAACAAGCGGTTTCCATAGCAACATAACAAGAATCTAGGTCTATCGATTTCTGTTTGAAAATCCTATTAAATAAAATTTTATGAATGATAAATTATAAGGGAATTCATTGATGGGCTTAAATTAAATGTATGCGAAAGAAAAAATAAAGATTATTTAATACAAAATGTCTCAAAAGGGTCGGGGTATTTCCGAAGTTTGGAAACCTTTCGTACATTTCAGTCGCAAAATTTAATCGTTGAAGATAGTCTGTTGGTTTTAATTCCTGCACAAGCTGAATTTTGTAATGTTTAAGATTCAAATCCTACCTTATAATTCTTTGTAAAGACGAATTTAGAACGTTTAATTTTTTACCCTTTTGGGACACACTATATGTGCTTAAAAATTAAAAAAATGTTTCTTATAATGTTACCTAGAAAATTATTTAATATGTAATGTGGTTTATTTCAATTATTTTATATATTTATTCAAAAGTTAAATAAATAATATGAAAACTATTATACTAGTTCCTTAATTGAATGCTTTTTTAGCGGAAACTGTTAAAAAGTTTTTGAGTTATCACTTACGCTAATTTAAAAAATAGTTTTGAGAAAAATGCGTTCAAAGTTTAGGCAGCGCTCAAACGCCAAACGTAAGGATATCAGTTTCAATTATATAAACAAAGGACATCAAATATTAATTTTGAGTTTATCGTTGCATGAAAATTAATTAATATTAGTATAAAAATAAAATAGAAAATTTCAATAAATATTAGTTTTATCAAATCACAATCTTTATAATTTGACTATATCGTGTCGTCAGTGATTCATTTACATTTAAATAAATGGAAAATATTGAATTTAAAAATATATTTGATTATATGTACAGTAAAAACTCTATTGTACTTTATAGTAACACATAAATTAAATTTAAACGAATTAAAGAAATTTCATATTGTTACATTTACTTGTTTCAGACAGGTTTTATTAAATTATTTCAGAAAATTAACTTTTCTATGACATAATATTTATTTTAAATTAATTTAAAAAGTATTTCATAATTTAAAATGTAATTTTCCGTAGCATGAAATATATTTTCAATTAAGGAAACAATTTAAACATAAAAACTGTTATTTTTGTAATCTCAGAAATTGTGGTATTTATTTGTTACTTTATTTTTACACTGTAAAATGACTACACAAAATAATGGACCCCGTTACTTTGTGTTAGTGGAGTGTAGTGCTATGTTATATTGTAGCTAACATGCAGAAGTAAGCAAAAAGGAAATGTAAAATTTCTGTAGAAAACACTGTATACACTGGAAATATTATATGCCTAAGTTTTTTTATATGCAATTTAATTATAAAAAAATATTTTAATTAGAAATTTAAGATAATATTGTTTTATTTTGATCTTATTTTAATATAAGTTAAATTTAAATTACTTTTTCAATAAAGCGTAGCAGTTTTTTTAAGTGACAATGATCATCGCGAATATAGCAATTCTTTAGTAATACTTTCAATTTTATCTTGTGAAGAGTTTCCCTACCGTGAATTGTACTTAAATGTAGCAAATAAAATGTGGAAGACGAATAAAAAATTTCAATCGTATTGTATCTTGTACTCCAATAAAGGTTCTGACTGCGACAAAGATCCCTGAATCGAATTCAAGATAAATGACTTCTTAATTTCGAAACCAATTTTGTTTGCTGTCACACAGGTCTTAACAAGTTCCATTCATTTTTACTTTCCACATTAACAGCGCCCAATACAAACCATTATTGGATTAGAAAAAAGAAAAAATAAACAATAAAGTTTGTCACGGTAATTATCTCCATTAGAAATATGTCAAAATTAGTTTTTGCTGAATTGCATGCGACAAATTTACTTTCGATTGATTTTTTATTTCTTTACTTTTTCTTTTTAACTTCTTTTTGATATCAACAATTTATTTCAATTCTTCTACATTTTTATTCATTTAATATTTGTGATATCAGGATAATCAAAGTTTTCTCTGGATTATGATCATTTTTATCTTCAATATAAAATCTTAATTATATGTATTCTCTTGTAGTAAGAGAACTTTAAATGTTTCTGGTTTCTTAATTTTAATAAATTACACAAACAGGCTTGTCAAAATATATTTTGTACTCAGCGTGAAGTTTACCAATTATATCAAGGTTAATTTTTTCTTTCAAACCTTCATTATATTTTCGAAGCTTTTATCATAAAGATTATTGTTTGGAATGATATCTTACGGCAATTCAATTTCTTTCATTATATTTGTAAATAATTATCCGTCGTCTAACTATAAGATTACCTTCATGCTGAATATAAAAACAGTAAAAAAGATCTTAAGATATTGTTGATAAAAATCACGTATTAAAAGTATTTTGGATCAAAACAACTGTTAACATAATTGTCATTTTTTATTGAAATAAATTTTAATTAAAAATCTAAACATTTACCATGTAAATACCTTAAATATAATTCTTAAAATTAAGAGAATTTTGAAACTATTCAAACTTGTTTGATATGAAATATTCTTTAACAAGCAGTTTCCACATTCGTAGTAAATTTGTAACTGATTACATTTTCTGATAAAATATTTATTAATCTTATGAAACATAAAATACTAGAGAAATGTATGAAAATTGCAAATTGTAAGTTAAGAATAAACCATAATATTTCTTTGTTAAAAAGACTGTAGTTATCTCGAAATTATTCCCACACTTTCAAGTCAGTCACATCAATCAACACAAAACAATAATATGCTAGAACATGTTTCTTCTTTTAAATAACATAAAAACTAGATCTTTGTATTACATTTTAAATTGAATGCAAAATATAAATGCATTATATTTAAGAAATATAATATAAATACTCTTTAATAGTTTAGTAGCAATATTTTCTTTAGATTAATATTTTTATTAAAACATTTGGCAGAAAGATTTTGAAATAATATCATTGTTTACCATTGTCATACCAGATGATAAAATCCTAACGACAAGATTGTAACGTAATCTAATCCAATCTAACTTATTCTTTGAGCTCAAAGATAAAACCTTAATCTAATCTTAATTAAGAAAAGCTTTGTTCTGCACTATAAATATATTTCTTTTTGTGAATTATACTTTTCACTTTTATATTTATTTGTTAAATATATTCTAGAACATTTAAAAAGTTTGATGTTATTTATTTTACTATACAACATAGTGGTTCCATTTTGTACTTCTCATCATGGCCGGTTCTAAAAAATGCGGGATCTAATTAAAAAAATGATGAAGTTTATATCTTTTAGAATATAGAAAAGGTAACTTCAGCGCGGGGTCCAATTTGATCAAATTGGTCAAACTTTATATATGATGTAAAATGACACAGTTTTAATGTAAATTAAATAGATTTTTTAAAAAAAATGTTTTAAAATTTTGAAACGCAAATATCAAAATGATTAATTTCCATACTATACTTATAGATATTTTCTTTCATCAAAATGAATTTAATAGGCTCATAAAATCAAAAATAAAAATTAGGAAAAAGTTCTCAAATTTTATTGAGAGGAAAACCCCTTAGTAAAATTTATACAAAAATCACTATAAATGTGTCTATATATGAGATAATATCATAAATATTAGATTAATGACTTAAAATTACACGATAAATTGATAAAAACTTGTAATATTTAAATATTTATTAGTAATATATAAATATTCGACTTTTTAATAAAAGTGTTTAAGATTCTTTTATAAATATATCAAAAATGGTTAGTTTCTATATTATACTATATTTAAAACCTGTTCTTAGAAAGAATTTAATAAGCTCATAAAATAAAATTTGAAGAAAAAGTTCTTAAAATATTTTTAAATTTAATACTCCTAATTATAATTCAATTTTATAAATATCGCTATATATGAAAAAATTTCATAAAAATTTCATACATAGTATAAAAAGACTCCAGTAATCAAATAAAATTTTTAGAATATTTATATAAGTTTTAAAGTTTTTTAAAGTTATTCAATTTTTTAATAAAAATGTTTCAATTTTTTAAGGCAAATTTCTTAAAAACGATTAATTTCTATTATATAGTTTTAGGTATAACTCTTAGTAAAATTTCAATTTTAGAAATGTTGTGGGGCCTAGTTATAAAATTGATTGAGTGTATTTTATTCGTCTTAGAATACAGAAAAGGCTTCAAACAGTAGGTAACTTGAGCGTGAAGCCTCCTTAAGACAAATTAGTAAAATAGACTTAATTTCGGCTCTGCTTGTCATAACCTGCTTAATAGTGTTTCTAGATAAACATAAAAAAAAATAATTCTAAATAATATAATCCTGTTATACATTTTAAAATAAATTTATATACTGCAGATATCTTTCTTTAAAAGCAGATGTGTCACAGTGAGAAACCTAACTTTTTTCGCAGTGTCCATTTCAAAGAGCACAGGATTATATGTTACAGTCAGAAAAAACCTTAAGAGGATTTAGTCGACTTGTTGTATACATTTAAATCCTAACTCTATATAGCCAGCCACACATATAAGATTGTTTATTAGAAAATTGAGAGATAATATTATTAAACGTTAAGTTTTTAATTTAGTTTTCAATTAGTTATTTCTTGAAAGTATATTTTAAAAGAAGTAATTAACTATTTATGATACTACATTTATTTTTCTTATTTGTGTAAGCATGTTTTAAGAAAAATTAGTTTATTATAAAAACTACAAATTTCAGCTTGAAGTAGACAAGTTAAAAGTTGTTTCCTGGTCGTTCGTTAAGCATCATTAGCTTAAAATGACGGAAAGTTGATTTCTAGTTAAAATTGTTTTAATAAATATATCTTGTTTTGAAATGTTAAATTAAGTTTGCAAATATAAAGTTAAGAATAGGAAGTAATAAGATGACTACATTAGTTTTTTAATGTTTGAGGAATTAGAATACAATGTACTTTTTAGTTTTATGTTTTGATAATAAAACAGTAAAGTATATAAATAAAGGAATAAAGTATGTTGTTTTTATATAAATAGGTATGCTTTAGTGCATAAAATTATAAACACATAGTTTGAGAACCATTATACTGTATGAAATAGTTGGTGAATAGTTGAACGCTACCGTGGCCATCATTGTGCGTCACAGGTGTACAATCCTGAGAAACTATTTCGAAAGAATTAGAAGGAAATCCAAAAGAAACGTTAAGACTACAACTCCGTCTTCATTTGTTCCCGAGAAATGTCAATACCCTGCTCTTCTAGGCTTTGTGATTCGGGTGAATTTGTACTGTGTCATTTGGACGCGTCGGTACTCTGTACAGTTATAAGTAGTGACCATTTATTTTAGACTTCGTTAACGATACACTTTGTTCACTCACTCTAGCGCATATAATTCTCTACTTTACGAAGCATTACTAATAAATGAATACGATTCGTAATCTGTACTTATTTGTAAATGAATCTTCCTCAGATGAAAATTTAACCGTTATATTTTGCAACAAGATATATTAAGATAGATAAACAATCACAAAAAGGAATTAGGGTGTATATAATTTATTTCATTAAAATGTAAAACTTCTAGATTAAAAGATTACTTAAAAATTAGTTGAGTGTATATAAATATAAAAAACAATACAAAATATATTATAATTTTAATTTCAAATAAATGGTAAACTTTTTAAAAATAAAACAAGTAACATTTGTAATGCATTTAAAGACTTCTATTTTCTTCTTGTTAACTCCTTAATCCAAAAGATCAAGAAATCAGGTCAGCAAATGTTCCAAACATCGCCATGGCCTTTCAGTTCTATAGCTAAGGAGCAGATAACACTCTTATTATTAGGATTAAGTGGCAGGGTCGCACAGGTTAAGTTCCACTAACTGTCCTCCATTTCAGCGGGTCGATCCAAGAGACATCTAGCGTCCGTTACACGCAACTAGGGCTGCGTCTAGTACCGTTAAGTGCCCGTTAAAACATGTCATAAAACAGTTTCACCACTGAGGATAATTGTAACCCTCGGCCGTTATATATGCATGCTTGTCTCGACACGGTCTGGCCTGAATACGTAATCCGGCCTCGAATACGTCATATTAGCATTGTCCCTTGTCCGATGCTGGTCATTTCACGAGCATTCGAACCACGGAATATCATTAGCGAACTCAATTATTCCAGATCGTATATATTTAAGTACGCGGAGAGGGAATTTTATTTGCCTTGCTGATCAAATTTGCTGATTGCCTTATAGACATTAGAATATATTCAATTGCTTTGTTCTTCCCCATCATTTTTAATAATTGTTTCAATGTAGGTTCTCTGGAAGAATTCTTATATATGTATTTATTTTTTTCTATAATAATGACAAGCATTATATATTTCCAAATGGTATTAAAGATTAGGAATAAGACAGCGTCAATTGTTATTATGTGTTCAAATTCTGATTCGACTTATGTGGGAAGTTAGTTGAAAGTTCTTTTCGAAGGGTTGCATAGTTATTCAGTGTGTGAACCTGAGGAGTTAAGACACTTAGTTTTTGGCATTACAAACTTGTGCTCCGCAAACATTTGCCAACTGAGAAAACAAGGATTAAGTGATTATAGACTTTGTACTACTAGTTCCAAGTCCAGGTAAATTAATGATGATCAAATTAACTTAGTTGGTAACTGCTCTTTATGTAAACGATATAGTAATAGTGTATTAACATTAACTATAGTTTAACAGTACCCATAACAAGAAATTTTAGCAAATTCTCTCGGAATATAGCCTATGTTAAACAATATTTAGGCCTCTCTATCTTAGAAATTCTCAATAAGGATCAATGCTTGTTTCTCTATTTTAATATCCAAATTAATTCTTTCGAATAATTATTATAAATATCGTATTAATAATATCAAAATGTATTAACGAAATTCTTAACCTATCTAAGCTCTTTACTGATCACATTTCTGTGAATAATTGTAATTATTATTCGAAACAAATGAATGTTTCAGTAAAAAAATATTCTAATGTAATATAATAAACCATCTTGTAATTCCGATAGTTTTATGAGTCAGTTAATAAATAACAAGACGATATATTCATATTTGTATGCATGTCCAAACCTGTATTGAACAAAATACAATTCAGTTAATTGTTCAATATAAGAAGGCATTGAAAACAGTAAAATAAAAAATATCAATTGATTTAACAATACATATTGACCTTTACAGGTTAATTCTCACAAAAAAGAGTCATACAATATTTTTTTACCTAAAAACAAATAGAATTTAAACAATAGTAGCTTGAAAAATAAAAACATTAGGATTATTGAAACATAATTATTATTAGTTTCCCAATTTAATAAACATATTCAATTTCCTGATTGTGTAGTTTATGTATGGTTTAAACATGTCAGCATAAATAATTAATTATAATATTTATAACTATACAATAACAATATATTTTATTCATAACAAAAAATATATATTTACCATAAAATTTTAATTAAAATTGAAATTTAAAATAATGATATGTTCATGCATATAGCTATCAATTAATTATTTAATTGTGTTGTATTATAATTGGAAATTTATAATTAACTATGATGAATTATTTACATAATATAGTACCTAATCAAGCCAAAAAATTGTGAATTTTGAACTATATTTGTATATTAACATAATGAATAGTTGTAAATACAAAACCACATATTTTTATTATTACTTATAAAATATAATATTATTATTATTATTATATATTACATTTATATAATTTACTGCTGTTGCCATTTCATTATTTTTTATAAAATAATTATTGCAAATATTTATTATAATAATCAAATGATATTATTTATTCATAGTTATTTTGATATTTAAATCGCTATTTATTATTGTTTAAAATTATATTATTGAATTTAATCAATTTTCAAAGGATTCACATGAGTAGATACATATAGGTATGTATTTTATTTAGTTATTTAAAGAATAGTATATTCTCTTATATGTTTGGAATGAAGCAATTCTAAACATGTTAAAGACTATACTTTTTCTGATGCTATAAATTTAAAAATATATAACCAAGGAAAAAAAATGTATTTTAATAATAAAAAACTAGCTCTAAATGTCACCATTTTGAGATTATGCGTTATAAGTTAATATAAACTTCATATTATAGTTGACGCCACAAAGCAATGTAATTGTATAACCATTGTATATTTACATGGTACCGCTCTGCAATCTAAATCGTTTTATGTGTTCTGAAAAATCCGTTGTTACTATATACATGAATGTTTTGTAAATAAATAACCCATGTAAACAAAATCTGCGTACACTGCATAAATAATTTTTCGAATAGAGTTACGACAAACTTCCAGGGCCGTAACTACTTTTTGCGGGTGCTGGGCAAGACTTTCAAATTGCCCCTTCCTCTTAATAATTAAAACAAAAAACCAAAACAAAAAACTTTCTATGTATATATGATATTTCTGAAACTCCTGTTCTTTTATTTGTTTTAAAGTTTGATAACAGTCTTAATACATAAACACAAAATAATTATTCTTTCATTTGTTATGAAAAAACAATAATTTAAATCATCATAAATTTATTTAAACTGTATTTTTCTTGCATTTTCCCTCAAATCCAACAATTAAATCATTAAGAAATAACTGAAATGAATTTTTTTTTTGAGTGGCATTTCTGGGGCCCCCTTCGATCTGCGTTTTTAGCAAGTTCCCCTGTTTCCCTGCGTAGTTACTGCCCAGCAAACTGTACATTATTGAGCGTTAAGAAAATAAAAAACATAATAACTTATGTCGAAGTAAAATTTTTGCATATTATTATGTAATTACATTGATTCGTGGCGACAACTATACCCCTAAATATAAGTGCGTAAAAACGTAATCATTCTATGATTGAAAATTATACAAGAATGGTATGTATTCCGTAATAGTATTAGATAATAAATTTGTAATAAAAAGCAATTCTTAACATTTCCTTTTCGTATTTCCACAATTTCTATTTGTTCGAGGCCGTTCATCAACGCGTGAGTCTCTAGCGAGACATCTCTAGCAACATTTCAATCAATGGCTTCGATTGTTTTCCCACAGTGGGAGCCAAAATCAGGGTGATTGTAACCGAATCATGGGCGGCTGGGCCCATTCTGTGTGTACTAGGTACGAGTGCGGTAAGAGGCATGGTACGTGCCGTGATTGGTTTAGTGGGTGTGCGACCGGAAATAAATCTGTTTGATTTATGCACGCCATAGAGCAACCGACTCGAAAATACCAGATCAATCTCAAGTTTATTCTCTAAGGAAACTTGCATACTGTAACTTAACCTATCACTGTTGTTTTAAGATATCTTACAAGTAATCAAAGAATAATATTGCGAAATTCCCACTGCAACATGATATTACATTTTCATCAAATAACTACTCTATTTAAATTTAATTTAAAATATTTTTTTATTTTTTAAAATTTAAGTGACTAGATTTAATTTTCACTTTGTTTTAATTATAATGGAATGTTTATAAAACAAAATTTACAAACATGAAACAATTCTGAATGTATTAGAATGTTTTTTATGGCTATTAAATGCATAACTTTTATACTGCATAATTTATAGTTGTTAATTTAATATTAATTAATCAATAACATTACACAAGTTCACAGAATAATTTATTATCTTGTATTTTACATTCAAAATTATTAATTTGTCTATGACCAGTTAAATACCAAATAATACACTATTTTATATCCTATTAATGATTTACAGAGATATGATAAATTAACTAATCACTAACTAACCTCAATTTTAATTAATAATTACTTATATTTTGAAAATTGTATTATTTTGCTGTACAAGTTTAAATTTATATGGCAATTTTATCTATATTTCTTTTATATTTATTGCAAGATATTATAATTATTTTTAACTATATTGTAGATTTAAAATAAATGATAAGCAGTACTTTTCTCACAGCTTACTCTCTTTTATTATTCTTTAAAATTATATTTTTATCTCATTATTAAACATAATATTTCAGTATATAAAACTACACAGTTTTTATTTTTTTCGTAAGTCAAATATGAAAAATATTTTAATTGCTAAAATGTTAATTTTCTTAAATTTTTTTTGGTTTTAGTATTTTTAATTTATATATGTATGCACTATTTTTAGTTAACTTACATTGTTTTTTTTTTATTAAAAATAAATGAAAGGATTTATTATTATTCTTTGTTTTCTTAATTTTTCTTTCATAATTTTATTAAAATAAATAGTGACATATTGCATTGAATGTAGGTTCGTTTGTTTTTTAACCTTTAAGCGGTCTTAACACTTTTTTGATTATAAAATCGTTCATTTAAATCGTATGTATTTTCCATCCCTAACCTATCATTTATTCATTATGTACACTAGTAACTATAGATATATAGATTTATTCCATTTTCACAAGTGCATCCTGAGGTGAATAGGTGTATGTTACAATCATAACAAACATAATATATATATATAT
>NEEE01003887.1:0-14356 GCA_002278615.1 Pogonus chalceus | reverse complement strand
AAAATGAATATAATATATATATATATATGAAATAGCAAAAATTAAATAATTTATAACTAATAATTCATCGATTAAATAATTATTGCTGTAGTTCCATATATTAAAATAATATAAATATTTTTAAGGTTATATTTAAGAAAAAGCAAAATATTGTGTAACATTTGAATTCAGTTTGTTAAAAAGGGTTTTGATAAAAATCACAAATTAGAAATTTTTTAGGTCAAGGAATTAATCTGTTAGATTCTCATTCCTGAAAAAAAATTTATATACATATATTTTTGTTTGTTTATTATTTCAACATGATAGTGACCTTACAGTCGACTCTTTCTAAAGGTGCTCGCTGTCTTAGGGTTACAAGATACATTGCGTAAACGTGCTCGAATATTCCCTCACTCGCATTCACGAGCGACAAATCACAATTCAGAGTTTAGTTGCCCCTTCAATCCTGCCGTTTCCGCGCGCACCCGAGCGCTCAAGGAGAAATTTTTTCAAATATATGGTGGGGAGAGCACCTTTAGACAACGGTCCTGTCCCGACAGAGCACCTTTACACAGAGTTGACTCTATAAAATTTAAGAAACTAAATTGCTAGAAGATATTATTTTTTTAAATCTTTTTGATGTGTTNAATAAACTGGTGGAAAATAGAAAAAGTTTGAAGCATCTTGGAAAAGTTTGACAGTCATCTTAATTCAGTGAGGACCAAGAGCAAGTATATCTATAAGTTTTTGGAAAACTTCGCATAGTGTCGCCAATAACGCGTCACTTCCTTTCATACCGGATGTAGCCGGGAGCTATGCGCGTTCAAGTCGCGTCATGCCACTACTGGCGCCACCATCCACCGTTCACGGAACTAAAAATTGCCTATGAACCATGTAGACCGTGTCCCATTTGGGATTTTTTACACGTATGACATTCAGATTAGAACTTTTCAATATCAGATTTTTATAACGCTTCAAGTGTCTTATGGAAATAGAACGTTTCCTTTGTGTTATATTTATGTTTTATAGTAAAAAAATGTTTTCCCATTTTCAGATACAAATAGGAAGTATAAAGAAAAATGCCTGACTGTTTTATTTTTATTAAAGCCACTCAAAATATATTATTTTTGTTTTGTAAAATAATACAGTCTAAGATTTTATTTTCTACACAAATAAATTTGCTTATATTATTTATTCTTGTCATCTTAACTCTAACATAAGAAATTTTATTATAAAAATATTTCAGAAAATATTTTCTTAAATTTTATATTTAAGGTTATTTCTTCTATTTTTATTATAATATTTACCAAAATAATAAAATATATTCATTTAATTTTTTGAATATTTTTAGTTTGTTCAAAATTAATTCCGTTTATCTTCTGTTGGTATAAAAACAAAAAATGAAAATTTTATAAATATTTAAATAAACACCAATAACATCTGACTTTTTGTATTCTGTTTTGTAGGTAATGGAAAATGTTATCACAAATTCGAAATTGATACAACGTTATTAATCTATAAATATTAAAAAGTAATTGAAAATACATAGTGTGGTATGTACACAATAATTTTAACATTTATATGCAAAGCAATAATTGGAACATGTTTACAGTACAGGCAATTAATTATTTATTCAAGAACTTGTGCACGTTAAATGACTGTTATTCACCTGTTACAAATTACAATTATTTGCTGCAATTGTTCCACTTCAAACTTTTATTAAATATGTTTAACTTTTTGTGTTCATGTATTTATTAAACTATTGATTTTTGTGAATGTTTAATTATTACGTATAAGTATTCATTTCATTTTTACCTTGTAATTATATATAAAAAACAATATGTTATATTTTCATATATTATATTTTCATTAAAAAATACATTTATATTAAAACAAAGGAATGACACATGTAAACACTGCTATNTGTGTAACATTTGAATTCAGTTTGTTAAAAAGGGTTTTGATAAAAATCACAAATTAGAAATTTTTTAGGTCAAGGAATTAATCTGTTAGATTCTCATTCCTGAAAAAAAATTTATATACATATATTTTTGTTTGTTTATTATTTCAACATGATAGTGACCTTACAGTCGACTCTTTCTAAAGGTGCTCGCTGTCTTAGGGTTACAAGATACATTGCGTAAACGTGCTCGAATATTCCCTCACTCGCATTCACGAGCGACAAATCACAATTCAGAGTTTAGTTGCCCCTTCAATCCTGCCGTTTCCGCGCGCACCCGAGCGCTCAAGGAGAAATTTTTTCAAATATATGGTGGGGAGAGCACCTTTAGACAACGGTCCTGTCCCGACAGAGCACCTTTACACAGAGTTGACTCTATAAAATTTAAGAAACTAAATTGCTAGAAGATATTATTTTTTTAAATCTTTTTGATGTGTTTGAAAACTGAATAAATGGTTAAATGATTAGGCAATACTAGTATAAGTCAGCAAAGATTGCTCAAAAATTAACAAATATCATTGGTAAACTTCCCGGTGAGTAAAATATCATTGTTACAACTCAGTTAAAGATCAACTCTAAGGAGTACTTGGATTTACAAAGAAATGTATTTTGCATAATTAAGATTTTGTATTGAAAACAAAAGTTAACCACAATTCCGAGCATAGCTTGGTCATTCTTATATTTTTTAAAAAGTTTCAAAATGGTTTTAAAATAATATTACCTTATTTTAAATTTAACACTTATGGAACTATTAAGAATAATTATCAATAATATTTAAATTCATATAAATTGAATACAGTTGTGACATCATAATGTAATCAAGTAGGCGTAAAGTTTTTGTTTTTATAATATACATATGTTTTTTGTTTTATGGTGATAATTGTCAAGCAGTCGTATAAATATACATACATACATATTTTTCTTGCGGAAAGTATAAGTAATTTTCAAAAATATTTAATAAACTAAAATGCAATTTATTAAAATTGTTATATCCTTACTCTCAAATTTTTTGTCTCTTCTTTATAACATTACAATTATTGGAAGTATATAAAAACATATTTTTTTTTACTAATTATATAAAATTAATAAACATATAAAAGTGTATCTTAATTAAGAAAAATAAATTCTGTCTTTAATAATTTAAAACACGACAAAAGTACTTGGTTAAGTTTCACAAATTAAACGTTAAATTTCCCAGATTAATTTCAGTATTTACGCCATAATCAGACGGTATACAAAGTATTACACAAAGTGATTCAATATAAATAGAACTAACAAGGATAATAAAATTAACAAGAGGTAATAAGATTTGCAAATACCGTAATTTCAGTATCTAAGAATGGAGAAATAATTAATTCTATTAGTTAATTTAATATCGGTATACCTGTATATTATTTTGATTTAATTACGATTCAAAGCAACATTTAAATATATTTTAAATCTAATTAACAAGTTTTTTCTTGTCTCTTTTAAGCTTAGCTTGAAACATTGAATTTTTTTTTTATTGATAAATTATAACCTATGACCATTTATGTTTTATAGCAATATTTGCATATAAGATAAATTTCTATATAAAGAAGAAGATAAATTATTAAATAAACATCAAATGAGAATATTGCGAGAATCATATAAGATTATTTTTTGTTATTATCAGGTAATTTAAATTGAGTTTTCATGTATATAATATAAATTCTGTAAAAAAGGGACCAATATTTTATTTGTTTTGTATATATATATATATATGTATATATAAAGCTAGTACCACTGTATCAAGCTTATTTACATTCGACACGTATTCTCGTTTTCGGCGTGATAGGCCAACCGACCAACTGTGACAGGCTTAAAAAGTCTTATGGTTTTTATACAATTCCTTTACATCACTATTTACTTTGCCGCCAAAATCCTTTTACTTTGACAGCGAATACATTTCAAATAGATTTTTGCTTGAATACATTTTTACAAAGTTTTCATTTATTCCATGAAATTTTCCTTAAATTTATTCTTATTTTATTTATTCAACATATTACAATTCAAATTTTTATTTATTTTTTTACAATAAATACCTAATAATTTAATATGATACATCAAAGGTTTATTTTAATATAAAAAATATAAAATTACATGGATTACTAAACATACAGTTTAATTTTAAATTAATAAAATTCATTGAAACATTTGATTTCATTTTAAAATTAAATATTATTTCATTCTTGTATTGGTATTATATTATTTATGGCTTTATTCAAAAAATTAGGATTATGTATTTACCANAATATATGGCATTAATAATTATTTATACATGTTATTAAAAAACAAATATATATTATTGTATAAAATTATTATATATACAATAATATGTTTAATTAATTTCATTGTTATTATTTTGCAATTTTAAATCAATTATTATTTTTTGTAGTTAATTCGTTTTATGTTTGTCATTAATAAATATAAAACATCAATTTTAATTTTTATTTGTAATGCGTAAGTGTTTAAAAATGCAACAGAATATAATTTATAAGAAATAAACACATATATCCGGTAGTCGTTAAGTTATAACCTGTTATGATATCAAAACACCTGAATAACGTGGGCGGGACATAGGTATCTTGATATGATGATGACTAACTGGGACAATCACATATCTAGTGAAGGTTTTCAACTTTTGCTTTACGTATGGCAGGAAGTCGAGCATTACGCAGTCTGTGAGAATTAAAAAGAGCACAAAATTCCCAGGGTGCGGAGTCAGAGGATTACACTTATGGGAACTCTTAAGTCATTGTCTCTTCTCAAATGCGATTGCTATTGTTTTGTTTGTATTATAGCCAACTTTAACTTAGTATGTGGAAAAATATAGTTGGTTTTTATTTTTTAGAAGTTATATTATTATTTTGATTACTAAGAATATTTAATGAGGTTGTTTTTGACTTTAAATTCTTCCTTTTTTTTATTAGTTTCTTAAAAAACATATACGTATACTGTATTTAATTTATTATGTGTTATTCACGAACAAGGATACAATAATTAATATGAATTAAAATAATAATTCATGTTTTTAACCCAGTAAATACCAGTTTTTTATTCTTATCCATTCGCATAAACTCTATTTAAAGCATAATTTAAAAAAAATTGTTTCTAAGGACTTTAAGCAGCAAAGGTGGTATGTATTTTAGCCAAGCTGAAAATTTGAGCTGTTTTATTATAAGTCACATTCATTTATTTAAAATAAGTAACTGCTTTCTAAACAATTTTATATCTTTGATTATAATAAAAAATTATTTTTTAATCTTACAAAACGGATGTAGTTTCATTTTTATTTCAAAAGAAATAAAATATTTCAAATTATATTTTGAAATGTGAACAAAACCGTACTATTTGATTATTAGTAGTTAATCTTAAATGTAAATAAAGCATTTTACTTTTCTGTTTTTTGATTTTTCACAATAAATTTTGTAATTATCTATTAAATGAAGAAATCTTAATTGATGTATATGTTATTGTATATAGTCATAATTTAGCTTAAATACAGTGGCAAAAAAGAGACACTCGAAATTCGTGAAATTAATTTATTGCTTTTTGAACAGTAATGTTTTTAGGTACCTTTACAATAGTATTTTTTTTTATTATTATTATTTCGTTACAATTTTGTAATGCTGAGCTAAGTTAAAATCTCTAAAAAATGAAACTTTGTCCGGTTTGCTGACTTCTTTTTCTGAGTATTCGATTATCTTAAATTAAAATTAAGATGCATGTTAAAAGTCAATTAAATAACAGAGATTTGCTGATGAATTCGCCAAAAATCATCACAGTACCTGAAATTAATGAAACGCAACAGACACACACAACACACATCTAATGCTTTTATAATATTTTTGCGGTGCACATTGAATAACGCTAATTTCTAAGGTAAACAGCCGAAATGCACAAATCTAACAAAACATCGTTAGTAGGGTAGTAAATTAGGCCCAGAATTTTTTTTTAAATTGTAAAAATCGTCAAAGTGGGGTTTTTTGTCATAAAAACGTGTTCATCTGTTATAGAGCTTAAAGGGTGCAAAATGAGACAATGAGTTGGGGGTTCACTGCGTAACCCCCAGAGAAAACATGCAAAGGAAATTTCAATCGTAACAAAAATTGACAATTTTCGGCGGAAATTTGCGAGCTTTGAGTAAAAAAGACTCAAAATGCAGTTGCAATTTTGAACAACCATAATTTTGAATAAGAATATTATAAGCAGCTGATTTTTTACTTATTTTACAGGGAATTGAATGCACTTTATTGTGCTGTATGTTAAATTGCTGAAAAAAAATCCTCCAACTCTGTAGAGATNGGTGCTTTAGGGGAGCGGAAGGGGTTGCGCTTAAGATCGCATACATGCCTTAAAAGAAGACACTATAAACTTGTTTTTCAAAAAAAGTTCATTAAAATCGATTGAAATTACGCCGAGTAATAATGGTTTGAAAATGGGCAAAATTTCACGAATTTCGAGTGTCTCATTTTTTTTTCCGCCAGTGTAGAAAAAAATAATGAAAATAGAGCAGAAAATTGATATCAAATAATATATTGAATATATAATTAGTTTGGAATTTGTCAAAACATGTTTAACAATAAGATAAATAATTTTAATTGCTTCAAATACATTTTAAATAATATTTTCCAAAATATTTAAATTTCAAACCAACTGATTCCTTTCATAATAAGTAAAAAATAATTACATATAAAATTAATCACTTAATTAATAATAAAAAATACGGTATCCCAATAGAAATCATGCCTTTAGTTCCTATAATACCTATAATCACAATATTGATTTTTCAATTTTTTTTTTATAATCCTTATTCGGCAGACCAAATATCTTATTACATGGTCGTAGTTCGAGTATATTGTTATACATGGTAACCCGAATACATTTTATATTTAGTAAATTAAATTTTTTCCCTTTCTTTTCATTTTAACCAGTAGATTTATTTTTTAAATTAAATATTAAAAAGTTTCTATGAAATAAGCATTTATTTGCTAAAACTTAATTTCAAATAAATTATTCCTGAAAAATATTACATGATTTACTTTAAATAAGTTTTTTGTTTTAATATAACNNTAAATATTTCTTTTAAAAAATAATATAAACTATATTATTATTATATTATATAAACCAATTTAAAAAAAAAAAAAAATCATTTTTTTCTTTTCATAAATATTCATTTAATTATTTTATTTGAAACGAACTTTATTTAAAAAGTTATCATTAATATCCATGTCACATTTTATATGAAATAAATTATTCCACATATCCTGTCCAATTAAAATTCAAAGTAAAGGTATAAAATTTTAAATATAACATAAATAATGCATTACACTTTTTATTATTCATTAACCAAATTATATTTTTAATTAAATATAGATTGGTAAATTTTTTAATAATATAATCAAATTAATTAATAATGATTGACATAAATCAACTTTATTTAAATTAAACTCTATGTGAAAAAGATTTTTATTTTATTTTTATATTAAAATAAATAATGGGATATATTTTTTTAGTGTGATATTGTTCTGATCAATGTATATAATATAAATAATAACATAAACTTGAAACAAAATAAAATGTAAACATAAAACAGAAACAAAAACTAGTTATAGAAACAAAAACAAAACGGTATCCATAAAAACATTAACATCTCTGTGTTATAGACAAAGTTCATCAATAGATTCGCAGACAGTGCTTCCGCCTCTGTTTTGACACATTGTTTGGTTGAAATTTTATCTTCCCCTTATGTCATATGCCATAGTAGGCCACGTCTATATAATACCTAACCTACCTACTTGATAAAAACAGTGTTGCTTCAGCTTTGGTTATATGAGTTCACAAACACGGGGACATGGCTTCTTTTGTTTGCCTTGTTACAGTTTTCTTTCGTTTTTGTTTGAGAAACAGTCTGTTTGATGTTCACTTATTTTCATGTTATAGCTGCATGTTTTTGAAATTTTTATTCCAAGATAAAATTGAGAAAACAATTTTTAAATTTAATTTGACACATTTTAACCACAGTAAAGCTTAAATGCTCATTTTATAATTTATTATTAAATTTATTTATACATGAATTAACTAAAAAAAGCACAAAATGAAACTTGTACATGTCGTTAATATATTTTTATATACAAATAATATGTTTATATTGTTCAAAAATGTGTTGTATTTCTAATATTTAAGAAAAATGGCAACAAAATTAAACTCGTACAATTAAAGTATTTTGTTAATGATTGTCTGTTTAATAATTTCATTGAATTTAATATTCAATATATTTCAATATTTTTTAAGATTTTAAGAACAAACATTTAATAATTAACAAAATTTAGTAATTTTTTTCATTTAAAAGNATATATATATATATATATATATATATATATATATATATATATATATATATATATATATATATATATATATATATATATATATATATATATATATATATATATATATATATATATATATATATATATATATATATATATATATATATATATATATATATATATATATATATATATATATATATATATATATATATATATATATATATATATATATATATATATATATATATATATATATATATATATATATATATATATATATATATATATATATATATATATATATATATATATATATATATATATATATATATATATATATATATATATATATATATATATATATATATATATATATATATATATATATATATATATATATATATATATATATATATATATATATATATATATATATATATATATATATATATATATATATATATATATATATATATATATATATATATATATATATATATATATATAAAAGGCGGTCTACAGTGCAACACACAATAAAGTGTATAAGAAAGCAATGGCGCTAAGAATAAGCTCTCGCAAAATCTTTAGCATCCGTAACAAGAATTTCATAGTTGAATAGTAGAGGAGGGAGGAAACGTTTAAAATCAAGTAAATAAATTAAGATTTACTTGTAGGCAAAACAGAACATTTTTGTCTTAGATTTAATTAATAAGATGTAATATTAATCTTCAAGCAGGTGCGCAATCATTTGAAACGGCGACGGTCGCGCGATGCTCTAAATGATCTATTGGACTATTATAACTAGACATATTATCTTTGGATTAGAATACTATTTGTTAATAAAAATTATATTTCGTTCTAAAATAAAGTCAAAGTTTGGCAAGATCAAATACTAAAAAATACAACTGTCTCTGTTTATCTCATCATTTTAGGTTTAATTCTGTATAGACATATAAAAAAGAATAATTTAGTGACAAAAATCTTACTTATCCATGAAATAAAATCAAAAAGTTTGGTAAAATCAAGATATAAGTTTTTTCGACGACAGGCGCGTACATCTGAACTAAAACTATCTTTACGCCTTAGGACTAACTGGTAAGAAAAGATTATAGTTACCTGTGTGCATAATGAACCTTATGATAGGCTACTAAAGATGGAAAATAAATGTGATGAAAATGAACGATTTTATGATCAATAATGTGTTAAAATGGATCAATTCATCACCACGCGACCACTTGAAGATTAATAAAAAAATTTAATGAATAATAATAAAATTATAGAATGTGTTAACGCGCCCCCTACTTCAACCCCACTTAAATTTGCCCTGAGTAGGGTGAGCTGTGTGGGGGTAACGGAAGAGAGTCGCAACCCTGTAACTGAGTGATTTTTAAAAATAGTGAGTTATCAGTTATACTTAAGAATATAGAGTGATCAGTTAGACTCAAGAATAGATAGTTATCAGTTAGACTCAAGATTAGATAGTAATCAGTTATACTTAAGACTAGATAGTAATCAGTTGTACTTGAGAGCATACAGTAACATAGTCATATCTAAGATCTTACTTAAGAATTATCTATTGTAAAAAAGACAAGTTTTCCGTCGGTTTTATAATAAATACATTATATTAAAACAAACAAATTAATCAATCATTTGATATTTGGTCCTCGACTCAATATCTGGTCTTTCGAGTAAACAGAATTTATATTTATTATTTACATAAATGTTTTTAATATTTGCTGTACGAGTTTTATTTGAAGCTATTGTATTTAATGATATAATGTGATTTAGTTAAATGAAAACCGTCTGTGGTTGTATAAATAACACAATAATATAAACTAATAAAAAAGAAATATCATAATATAAGTTAAATGAAGCAAAAACTCGTAATAGACATACAGTTTTTATTTTTAATGAAGATGAATTAATGTCTCGCGTTATTCCAATTACGTACAGTAATTTCTCTGGATCAAAACTCATTCAGATAAATATTGACATATAAAGAGTAAATGAAAGCATTATGTAAAGCTGAATGTGTTGGCGATATACATCTGCGAATAAACAGAAAAATCTGAACGACATAAAAACGCTCAGTGTGCTTGATATACAGGTAAATTTAATGCGGCAAATACTTCAATTCTGTTCGCGCGCAGGTCGCCTCTATCTAGGCTTTCCCATCCATTACGTTCATTACTGCACAGGACCGGGTTTGGGGGGTATTGCTGGAGGTATTTAGTGCGCTCTAACCACGTTGGGCCGACGCACTAAATCAAAATCGACAGCTTCGGCCTCCATAAATTCACACTAGCGCTCGTAAACACACACTATTTCCATCAAACTATCAGACCGAGACTTTCGTGCTAAACCAGATGCTTTGCCTGGTTTTAGCAACAGTCACTAAGATAGTTATTTATTAATACTTACATTATATTTATTACCGTTTACGATTATTTACATTAATTCGATTTACTGATACACCAATATTATTATAACTTATATACATTAATCACAATTATTCACTTTCATACTCATAACGAAGTTCTTTTTATTAAATATTATTGAAAAAAAATAAAATTATTCATTAGTTCTTATTCTTAGTAGTTATTAAAACTATTTATGATTGTTGCTTAAATGTCTCTCAAATAATCGAAAACTCAACAATAGCTTTCTCATAATTACTTTTAATAGTTTTTTAAATATAACCTAAAAAATATTGTATGAAATATAAAAAGTTCATATTGTAGATCATAAATCATTTAATATAAAGTGAAGGATTTCAGAATTTATTTTATTATTTTTAAAAAAATTCAACGTTTTGACAAGTATTTATTGGATTATAAGCTAAAAAAAGCATATTCATTTGTTTTATGTCAAATCAAAACAATTGAATCTGTTTATAAATAATTTAATTTAAAAATAATCATTCAATCATTAAGTGATACATTATATATCATATTTATTTGTATTTAATATAATTTATTTTGCAATAGTAATTAATTTTACATATTAAGTTGTTATTATATCAAATATCAAATATTATTTTAACAAAACGTTTAATGATAGCAATAAACGTTATCATTTATAATTTATTTAAAATATCATCATGACATAAAATAGTTGTAGTTGCTTTTAAACAATAAACTATGCTTTATACTGGTACCAACTGTACTGTTATATAATTGTTCATTGTTAAATTTTGATGACTTATTTTACTTGTGTAAGAAGTTTTACTACATTTGCAACAATGTATTTTATATTATATTGCATAAATTTTATTCTGCAAGTTGAAACTAAATTAATTTCTATATTTAACATTTTTGCATGTATAAACAAAATAAAATAAGTATTAATTATAAAAGTAATAGTATCTTAAATTTTTAAAACCTAATATGCAAATTAACAATACTTTGTAATCTTTGTGGGAATAAAAAATTTGCTTGTGCTGCAAAAATGTAACCTTAAAATTGGATTTCCCGTTTTCAATAAAGACAAATTATCGAACCTTAATTAATTCATTGTTTATGCCATATGCAACCTTCAATTCAATTCGAAATACAAAAACAAACAGAAAACAAATTCACTTCATTTTCATCACAAATAAAATAATAACCTGACTCGAGTTGGAAATAATAATGACATTATCAATCACGTGCTTCCAAATGGAAACGATTTGCACCTAACGTTCGTCTCGTGAGGGAAAGGGTGCAGAGCAGTACCGTACTCATGTGGATTTTAATTTAATTTGGGTTAAATGACAATCTCATGCGAAAAATTTATTTTAAGAAATAAATTATATTATAATATATTTAAAAAATTCTTTTTAAATAGCAATTTTAATTTTTCTCAAATATTTTAATTAACTTCTCAAACAAGGTCAATTTTTTACCCTTAATAAAAAAATTGATTGTCAATCTTCAGAATATAACCATTTAAAATTTTAAAAATAGAAAAATCTCTACTGGTTCTAAAAATAGTTTACAAATTTTGTACTTAATCAAATTAAGGGATATATTAGCAGTGAAAAATCTAAGAATAATATTTGTTACTAACTAAATTTTTATATTAAATTTCAAACAATTTTAATACTTACATTAAACATTACTGATATTATTAATTCTGTGTAAGAAATAATTGGTTTTTGAAGAAACATTTTAAATAAAATATTAAATTTATTTAAATCACAACTTGGAGTGTTTAATTTCAATGTTTTATTGGTAATACAAAGTGTCCCAAAAGGGTCGGGGTATTTCCGAATTTTGGAAACCTCTCGAACGTTTCAATCGCAAAATTTTAATCGTTGAAGATGGTTTGTTGATTTTAATTCTTGCACAAGCTGAATTTTGTAAGACTTCAGATGAAAATCTTTCTTTATAATTCTTTGTAAAGATGATTTTCGAACATTTAATTCTTGATCCTTTTGGGACACTTGTATAATAATATTTAAGATGTAAACGTTTTATATTATATTCAATAAGAGACCAAGAAAATGAAACTTAAAAATCTGAACAATCTAATAATTTTATATACACTTCTCCCTCAAGTTACGCGTAATATAGGTTGTTTCACGTGAAAAAAATGGAGTATATAAGTACAATAGAAAATTTTGTTGTATGAAAACAAATATTTAAATTTTAAAATTTAATGATTGACTTCATTGGTATAAGAAAACGGTTACAATAAAATATTTTTACACATTTAAATTAGAAATTTATTTAAAATTTGGAGTTTCCTAATTGTTAAATAGTCCAATTGGTAAGCTCTTTATTGTATTTCATTAAAAGAATATAAATAAACTGTCCTAATAGCCATTTGCTGCTGAAGGACTTAATAAAAAAAAAAAGACTTTTTCCAATTAGTTCAATTTCTTTAACTCAATAGAATTAAATAGGCAGATCTTTAAATTTAATTTAATTCCAAATCATGTTTGTTTGTGAGTAATTTAAATATTATGAAGTTAGCAAGTAGATAAACTAGTTTGATGAATAAAAGTTTAATAAAAGTAAATTTAGTTTGTATCTGTAAAGTGCCGCAGGTATAATAATTTTGTTGAAAATAGTTATAAAGTTATATATGCGATGCGAATATATGTATGTATGCAGATATAAACTCGTAGGTAGCTATAGAATATAATGAAAGTAGCATGGTCCATCTCTGTCGTCCAGTAGAGCAATAGCGATTTCGCATGAAGTTTTTCCGATATTTGAAGTTTCAGGCCATAGCGTGTATCGAATACAGATCAATAAGCTATTGGTATTCATAAAGCGCTATGTATAGATTTGTTTTGGGACCAGCAGCAGTAACACGGTAGCGTGGCGGCATTGCATTTTCATTTCCATAGTCGGTCTCTCACGCTCACTCGCAAGGGTATTCCTCTCACGCTCATTGTCATCACGTTCGCGCGCCGCGTGCGCGTGATGCTTACAATGTCGTACGACTCACGCTTAAGTGGATAGCGTAGCGCCCGAGGCGGCAACACTCTTCTCATTGTACGCGCCTTGTATTTATTTCTTGCTATGGAAAGCAAGGTACATATATACGTATACACGTATATATAGGCATATATATTCAGTGGCGGCGATTTCACTTATCATTTTCATCTAATTTATTTATTTTTTAATTTGCCTCTTTCATAATTTTCTTATCACACTCTTTATATATTTAAAACGGAATTAAATTTCACGTTATTTTATCTTCTTATTACAATCAAATACTTAATTTTCAGTCCTTTTAAAGTGAAATATAATACATTTTCTCTCATTTTTGTATAATTTTTATGATAAAATGGTTACACTTTGCGCTACTGTAATGTATTATTAATGTACTAGTGTTTAATAAGATTATATGAATCTTATATTACCTCATAACGCATAACCTCGAAGTGATGACATTTAATAGTTATTTTTTAATTATCAAAATACATATCTGTCAAACTTAATTCAGAATTCTGGTTTGGTTATATTTTTGTTTATAGCATTACACGGAGTAAATTAAATATAACCATCGGAGTATTGTAAAAATTTGCTAATAGTCTTTAATGAGTGATTACTATTTTTATTATTAAATC
>NEEE01003837.1:99909-110524 GCA_002278615.1 Pogonus chalceus | reverse complement strand
TTATCTATAGATATTCTAAATATATTTTTATTTCTTATCTTATTGATTTATTTGTTTAAAAAAATGAATAATTAAGAATAAACACTTATAGTGGTTCTAATTCCCAAATAAAAATACGTATTAAAAAACTTCTATAAAAATAACAGTTTATTTAATTTTAAGATTAACTATTATGTACCCTAGTTTAAAACTGCATAAAAATTTATTTAGATAAATATATAATAATATAATAAAACTTACCTCATTTTCGACCGTCATTTTATATTTGAATATATTTCAATTCCAGAAGCACCTTTGATAAACTACATCAAATTGTTTTAAACAAATGAAAATCACAAACTGAATGCTTATATGTATGTAACTATCTGAATTTCATAGTTCTAAGTAAGCTTTTTTCAAAAATAAACATTTAATATTATCTCAGCGGCGTTCGTAAAATATCGTTAATTTCAAGAATTTTCACATATTTTTATTATTACCCTAAAATTAAACAAAAATATTGTTAATAAACAAAATATTATATTGATAAATGTAGTTTAAGCAGAAAATTTACAAATTATTTAATTTTGAAATAAATATTTTTAGTAGATAACAATTAATTTAATTGTTATAAATAGTTTAGTTCTACGCCTTTGGTGATCTTCAAAGATAAGTTGTTAATATCGCGTGTTGCTCCAGAAATCTCTGCAAATATTTATATAATTTATAAATTACATGAAAACGTGCAAATTTTAATTTGCACCGAAAATATTAATTATCATTTTAAATCTTAATTATACATTTAAAATTGAATATTAATTAAATAGTACTTACGATTTTGTTTTAAACACCATTTTATGATTTCTTGAATTCAATTTTGTTGTGATAGCCTTTGTTATGAATTTAATAATAAATAAATATAATATACAGTAGATTATTAAATCAATGACTTGTTTATAATAATTGTGATTTGATTTTTTTTAATCTATTACGCATGTCTGTTTATTTAGTTCAAGATTTATCAAAATTTTATTTGTTTTATTTTTGAAGTTTATGGATAGTTGTAAATTCTTTAGATTTTGATAAAATTTATTGTTTGTTTAGCAGGAAATATTTACAAAATATTGTTTTTAAGTTATTAATTATTATTCGAAGAAAGATTTTATTTATTATTTAGGTAGAACGTGGAATTGTTTTTGTTTTAATAAAAAAACGTGTAAGGTCAAATTTATATCTTTTAAGTATTAATTTTATTTTTAAATATTTGTGTTTTATGGCTTTATTATTTTCGAAAATTATTTGAAATTGTTTTTTCTGAGAAATACAAGTATTTGGTATTAGTTTGAAGTTTTCTTTGATCAGTAAAAATAATATTACTTTAGTTTTTACTTACCTTGTTTCAAAAATAAAAATAATTTTTAAAATAAACTGATTTTTCCCCCATAATTCCTAATTGTTTTTATGAATAAAAATTATATATAATGTTTAATGAAATATTTTGATTCTAATTATAGAAATAATTAAAAAAATTATTTGGTTTTCTTTAATTAAAAATGTATTTGCTTATTAAATAATTAATTTCAATACAAAAATTTACAAAAAGTATTATATTTTAAATAAAATTAAATCACACATCAAATTTTTTGAAAATTCTTTATTTATTTATTTATTTATAGTTTATTTCTTTGCTTTTTCGAAATCCTCATATTTAAATAAAAATATTTAAACAGTCAAAACTGGATAAATACAGTAAATGTTATTATTTTAACCTAATTTCAATTTTTTTTATACATCAAGAATGTATTTATTATTATTAAATTTTCGAAAATTTATGCCTCATATTTAGATACAAATATTTCACTAATCCAAAGCTTTGTAAATATATTTAATTTTAAGTTAAATTTTGTCAAATCATTTTAATTGTGAAAATTATACTTTGATAAAACTTTAAACTGATAAAAATAGTTGAATTTGATAATTTAGTTAGATTTAAACGAGTAAATTAGCAACCAGGTATTTTTAAGTAAAATAATCTGGATTTGGTAGAGGTAAATATAATAAAATAAATAGTAGAGTATTAAGATGAGAAATGTGCGTTTACTTTTATCTCTTATTACGTAAATAACTATATACAAGATGTATATTACAATAAATAATTAAAATAAATATAACAATTATTGCTGAGATTGCGAGTCTCCAAATGTCTACAAAAACTAGGAAACAGATTACACAATAAAAAGGGCTATAAAGCCATTTTCTAATTCCTACTACTGTCGTCACACAACAACAAATTGTTGCTAAAAATAGTCAGTCTATGTCTACTTCGGCAGAAGGCTGTGTAGACGAAGCCATGTTGCTACTATTATCGTCATAAAATTGTTCTGAATCTTCCATTGCGCTTGTTGATATTGTTGTTGACTCGTCTATACTTGTCTCTTCAATTGATTCAGATGTTGATGTCATTGTTATCGGGTATTCATCGCCATTTTGTATTGTCGTTATATCGTCGACTTCTACGTTGTCGTCGTTGTCGTCTTTTTCAAATACTGGTAATACTTTTTTTACAACTTTTCGATTATTATTCTTATTATTATTATTTCGTAATGTTTTTTTGTTACCACCGTTTAAATTCTTCTTCTTCGATCCGTTTGATTTATTATTATTATTATTCGCGTTTAATTGTTTTTGTTTATTCTTTTTCTTCTTATTAACAGTCACTAAGTCACTTTTACCACCTAATCTTTGGCATTTTTTACTATTATTGTCATGTTCACATAGTTTACTTTTGTCACTGTTTTTCACATTTTTTAAATTCTTCCCATTGTTCTTCTTATTTTTGTTGTTGTTATTATTATTGTTGTTATATAAACAACCGTCGATGCTTGTGCCATCCTGTTTTTCGCACCTACGTCTCTTCTTTTTCCTTTTTTTCCGTTTTCGACATCTTAACCTGTCAACGCCTTGCCAATCCGCATTTTGAGTTCCATTTAATTTTTGTTCTACAACAGCGGTACATGTCTGCAGACCACCATGATGTCGAAGTGGATGTGATCCAGTTGCGTTACCGATTCTTGTTAATAGATCTTCAACTCTTTCGATGCTGACGGTTTTTGTTAGAACGCGAGCGTAAGTGGATAGTTTTCCGAGCTGTTGTTTGGCACGGATTTGCACCCGGCGCGATTGACCCCATTTGTTTAGTGCAAGGTACATTGTTCGTCTTGCGTTTGAGTATCGGGCGGAGGAGTATGTGTTGTAGTGGTGTTGCTCGATCATCTCGTTGAAGATGCATTCGTCCATGAAGTCTTTCTGGAATTTTAAGATTTTCTATTATTATTTTTGTACGCTCGCTAGAAAATAATGCTCATTAAATTATTCATATATACAGAATGTCCCAAAAGGGTCAAGAATTAAACGTTCGAAAATCGTCTTTACAAAGAATTACAAAATTCAACTTGTGCAAGAATTAAAACCAATAGACCATCTTCAATGATTAAATTTTGCAATTGCAATGTTCGAGAGGTTTCCAAACTTTGGAGATACCTCGAACCTTTTGGGACACTTTGTATTTGCCAATATATAGTATACAATTTTTATTTTATTAAGATATTAATACATACATATGACTTATTTTTTAAAGACCTTGTCTACAATTAGGACAAAAAGGGCAAGTTACTTTCAATCAAAGAGGCCTTTGGCAATATGGTGTGAATTAATTTTGATTTCTAGTCAAAATTTTTACAAGCTAACAACTGAATTACTAAATATAGGATAAGTTTAATAAAATTCATTTTTAAGGGCAAACGAATGTATTATAAAATATTAGAAAGGTGTATATTAGAGCAAAAAGGGCAATTGCCCCATTTGCGGAGGCCCAATGGTAGGAATAAAGTTTGTTTGCTTGCCAAAATTTTGTACAAGATAAAATTTTTATCGTTAAATATTGAATATATGTAATTTTAAATTCTAATAATGTTGGGGCCTTCTGACTGGCCCCTATTTTTCAGTATTTTGCGTTTAAAATTTTTAATTTCAAAAAACCTGCCTCAAATTTTATTTTATAATTTCAATTTTAATTAAAAATTAGTTTAAAATTGAGTTAAATCTTAAATTTACAAGTTAATATTCGTCTTGAAAAAATATATTTATAATAATACAAGAAATGAAAAGTTATAAATAAAATAATAATAGACACAGAACAATTATTCTAAATATCAAAAATACGGAAGAATTGCTTGAAATTTCTTATATTTAGAATTTAGGTCAAACAAAATAATAAAATAATAAAATAGGCGTAAATTATGTTGTTGGATCATAAATATTACAATTTTCAAATTTCGACACGTACTTTAATAGAAACAAATCAGAAAATAATTATAAAAATGTTTAATTTAGGACAAAATATATATTTGAAATTATAAAGACGAATTTATGTTTTTAAAAATAATGATTAAAGTCAAAACAGCTTCATAACTTTTACTTTTTCTAAAAAATTTATGTCAATAATAAAATATAACAATGAATATACAAGCAATATATTCAAATTTTCTATTATTAAATAAATGAATAAATTAACAGACAAAAATAAATATTTAAATAAGTGTATGACAAATTTTAACTGATAACCAAAACTGATTTAATAAGATATTAACATAGATATCTGACGAGGAATTTTGAATAGAATACACAAAGTTAGAGGTGAGTTCACAAACCAAACGAAACATGTTCTTAAATAATATTTTATGTGCGGAAAAGATGACAAGAATGGTTAATAAATTTAAAATTATATTTGACACTTGGTTGTTGTATATGATCTACATGCAGAAATGTATTCTGTTGAAGATTCTTCTATTTGTACATAGGACAGTGTACTATATTTATTAGCAACATTTCTGTTGTGTCTTGAGTACAAATTTAAGGCTTGTTTGTATTAGACAAATTATTTGAATCATTTCAGGTACTATATTATTCTTCTCGTATTATTTGTGATTTATCTGTTGCAATTGCTAATCAGAACTTGTTACAGGTGTAATTAATGTTTCCGTTTGTTTATTTTAAATTGCGTCACAACCTACACTTGTCGTGGAGATTATGCATAAGAAATGAGTTTGTTTCTAACCTAACAATTAATGCCATTCATGTATCACTTGCACTTTCTGATATGAATAAATGACTTTTATTTTTATATTTATAAGGATATGGAATATTTTAATTATTTTGGACCTTGTTTAATTTATTGCAATAAATCTCAGTAAATAACCATTTTATGCTACTTTAATTTATCAATTAATATAAAAAATGTAAAATCTATATTTATTTTGCTTAATAAAATAGTCGAGCACTTTAATGAGCCGGTGCGCTTGAAATACACAAACAACATGGGATCAAATCTCCGCAGGTAACTTAACTAAATAATAATATAGAAGTTGCCTTCTGCACATATTATTAGTTCTGTCATAAAAACTAATGATCCACATATATTTTGTGGTTTATGGGGCCCCATTCAAGTCAAAACTCATGAAAACATATCATTGATTGTTATTTATTTATTTTATTTTTATTGGTTAGTCTTTTCTTTAACGATTTTGCCAAAACAAAAAAAAACTGAGAAACTTTTGTTTTGCTATATAGGGAATTCAATGGTAAAATTTTCATTACGCCATAATTTTTTTTTATCAATTTTAGAACAAATATTTAAATACAAAAGTTGTTCGGAATTAAAATGTGCATCCAATGATAATCATCCTGTCACAAGATATAAATAAAATTTTTATCTTTAAGCAGTATACAGAGTGCCTTGCAAAATAAAACAAATAACTTTAATTTAAGTGGCATTGTCTCAGTTCTTGTATTTATGAATTTCTCTGTAATCTTGTCTTTATATGTAAAAATTAAATAAATAAAATATCGATGAAATCAATAATTTAAGTTTTCTTTATTCGTATACAAATAATTATAATTTTAAGTATTATTTCGAAGTAAATCACCTTTATTTTAATGTTCCTTACAAAATATCAATTAAAAGAACAAAAACTTTAATAGTTATTTGTGTATTAAGAGCGCAAAGTGGGACATTGTCGATTGAGAGATTGTTGCCGCGTGACTTAGGAGCACGGCANTTTTTGTAAACGAATGCCCTATTTTATTTCTATACTCCTTAGCAGGGCATATTTTGTTTGGGTATGTTATATACTAACAGAGCAATAGTATGTCAGATTGACTTGTGAAGATAATGAATGTGTAGGTAACGACAGTGGTATTCCTTTTTGACTAAACATTTCCATTAAAAATGTAAACAAGTAACATTTTATAAAAATTTGGACAGCAAGCGTTTTTTCTATTTTGTCAAAGTATCATTTTGCGCACACAAAAGAAGGCGCAAAACGCCTACTTTGTATAGCGACTGTAGAAAAAAAGTTTTATGCTTCATGGCACTCTGTAAACTGCTTAAAGATGGAAATTTTAATTTAATTTATTAACATTTACTAACAAGAGCTTATTAGATGCATATTTTAATTCTGAACAACTTTTGTATTCAAATATTTGTCTTAATATTAATACGGAAAATTTTGCCATTCAATTTTTGATATAAAATAAAAAATGATAAAATTTCACTATAATTATTGTTGTTCTTTTTAATTTAATGTAGCATAAAATCATATGAAATGATTTCATTTCCATATATTGGCAACATTGTATTTTATATTTGTAGGTTGGAAGCATTACTCTTTTGACAATTAATTAATAATGGATATAAATAAGAAAATAAAGGCATTAAAAATGAGTTTTTTTTTTTTCTAAAACTAATTGAACTAAAAATAAAATAAAAAATACTTACCGAGGCATACAACAGCCCACAACTATCCATACACAAATACTGACATGTAGCAACACCTTGGATTTTTAACTGACCAATATTGACAGTTGTCCTTTGCAATATTGCTGCAACAAACAAGAAAGTAACATGTTAATTTTCAGAAATACATCATAATACAAACATTATATTTAAACACATATGCATTTCACAATAATAACACACATTTTATACATATGCATAAACAATATAAATTATTCTGTCAACAAATACTGTTATTATTAAATCCCTTGAAAACAATGCGGCAATTCAAAATAACCCTACTATTTTAAATGTTTGTTTTCCATTCAAAATTGTTTGATTTATTACCAGGCGTTTATGAGTTTTAAATAGATTATGGTAAATAATAGAAGTATGGAACCATAATCACTTCATAACTATAACTGTAGATTTATATGGTCGTTAATCATTTACGATTGGGGATATGATGATATTTCTTATGTAAATTACTTATTTTTATAGACGTTTGGTAGCTAAAAGCAATTAAATTATTGTTATTATTCATTTGTTATTTTATTTTAATTAAACACAAACCATATATTCAAGATTATTATCAATTTAACTATTGTTATATTATCAAATTGGTAGCATTGCGGTTTGACAATTTAGAAACAATTTTAATGTTGGGAACATTTCTGTTTTGACAGTTATTAAAATAATTTTACCTACATAAGTAGTTTATTTGTATGAGCTGAATATTTTAATTCATAAATATACATCTTTGTTATATTTACATACTAAAATATCTATTTGCATAACATAATTTGGTTTACGTTAAATATTTAAAGTTAGCATAGCTTTAACTCAATTCATTTATGTTAATAATGTTGCATTAATTCAAGGAAGTATTTTTCATAATTTGTATTTTCCGTTTTTATTAAATTATTTCAAGTTAAATCAGGTCATTGTATTAAAGATTATACTTCCGCGGAGGAACTTCTGCTATGCAATTAAATAATCAATACGAAAGTACAGATCTTAAACTGGAAGTCAACGGCCGAAAATAAGGAAAAGGTATCTGACCCTAAAACTTCTAAAAAGTAATTAGTTGAAGTTAATTGTTTTAATCCAATATATCTTTCGCTTTACCACCAAACGCAATGTTAAATAATCCATTAAGGAGTGATACTATCCCGAAAGTGTTCATGTTAGCTAAACTTTAATAGAACGAATACGAACAGCCAAGTTACCAGTGCATCTGGAATTAATTCAAAAGTAATTACAAAAGATATTTCATTGAAGCATTTCCTTGTTCAGTTATTTAGTTTCTAATTTAATTAATGACGTTGTTTGTTAAGTTTAAATGGGTTGGCTACCCTGTTTTTTGATGATTTATATGAAAATATGTTTCATGTTGATTGTGGATTAATTATTTAGCAATTATTGGCTTCATTATAATTAGAAAAAGATTAGCGATAATCTTAATCGCTAGGGTAGACTTGAAAAAGAAGGATAATGAATAAATTATATAATGTAAGCAATTCCTAAGAGCCATTAGGCTTTTGAAAAAAACGATATAACAAATAATTCTTCATTTGTTTCCTGTACGAAAAAATAAATAAAATATTGACATATTGCTATTTCGAAAGAGAATTTTGAATTTTT
Source organism: Pogonus chalceus (assembly GCA_002278615.1). Lineage (NCBI taxonomy): Eukaryota > Metazoa > Arthropoda > Insecta > Coleoptera > Carabidae > Pogonus > Pogonus chalceus. The sequence goes on along the minus strand of NEEE01003837.1, from coordinate 102,069 downwards.
TACTATTCTTATTAGATATATTATAAAAAGAAACAATTTTCTTTGTAATATTTGGTGCTTCAAATTTCTCTTTAAGTTTTTATACGTATATATGTGTAAATGAAAACATCATTTAAAAAAATCTTTTTTCTACAGTCGTTATATAAAGTAGGCGTTTTGTGCCCTCTTTTGTGTGCGTAAAATGGTACTTTGCCGCTCTTGAGCGACAAAGTAGAAAAAACACGTTCGCTGTCGTTACCTACACATTTATTACCTTCACAAGTCAATCTGATATATAATTGCTCTGTTAGTATATTACATAACCAAACAAAATATGCCCTGCTAAGGAGTATAGAAATAAAATAGGGCATTCATTTACAAAAACGGAATTAAAAATGCTTAAATTAGATTGAATAGCTCAGTAAGAATAGAAAATAACGACAAATGATTTTTTTTTATTATTATTTTAAAATTAAGTTAAGTAACACCAAAAACAAATTTCAAATATCTCTTAAAGTTTGTGGCGACTGTAGAAAAAATTTTGTGTGTATTTCGAGCGCAAATGGACATTGTCAATTTCGAGACAATGCCGCGTGACTTTGGAGCGCGGCAACGATCTTTCAATCGACAATGTCCCACTTTGCGCACTTAATACACAAATAACTAGTATTCTTATTTGGTTCTAATTCATCTCATACAATCAAACTCTTATATATTTTTGAATAATAACTTTAGAGTACAGTCGATTCTGTCTAAAGATGCTCTGTCGGGACAGAATCATTGTCTAAAGATGTATTATTATTATTTAATATTTTAAGAAGGACCAAGACTGCTAAATGTTTAGAATCACTGTTCTAGAGCATATTTATTTAGGAAATAGTAATAATTTAAATGAATAAAATAACAATAATTTTTTCTATAAAATAGAAAAGAGATTTAAAATAGTCTTCACACACGAGTTATTCAGAAATTACGAAATAGCAAATAATTTCACAGTCTGAAATCGAGCGTAAATATTTTAATACATAAATTGTGGTATTTTTTTCCGATCCGTTGATTCGTGTAACATAATCTTATTTCTTGTTTCCGTTTTCTTGTTGTTATAAACCCTAGGAAATCATTAATTTTATCGGAAACTTTACCTGCACTTATTGCTCAAGTAAATTAATTAATTTTGTAAATATCTTCCCTTTCGTTCAGGATTCATTTACCACTTCATTAATCAATTAAAAAGTTTTAAGTATTTTATAGGGTATTAAGTTAAGATAAAAAGATTATTTCATTTTTATGTTTTGGTATTAAAATGTGTTTAGATAATATTAATGGATGGTCTTTGTTTGTAATTAATGAATTTGAACTGTTTAATGAGACGATGCATAATAAAATAAAGAAGGCATTTATGTATGTATTTCGTTTTTGTTTTGTTTGAAATTTAAAGAATATTTCATTCATTTATTATTCCTATTAGAAATAAGTATTATTTATGTTTTACACAATTATTTCCATGGTTAATTGTTGTATTTTGTTGTATGAATTGTAAAATAAACAAAGTCTACCAACCATCACGGTTTAATTATAATTCTGTACATCTACACCTGTTCAAACCAACTGGTAATTAAATGCTTATTTATCAGATTTTAAATTTGGAACGAAGTTGAATAAATTATTAAGTATTTAAAATAAATTTTATTTAACCTAGAACTGTAAAAATTTTATTTATTATTTTAACAGTTGTTTTCAAGCATGTAGCATCTTGAAAATAAATCATATATTTTTTTTTGTACATTACTTTTGGCAGGCCTGCGACACTCGGAATTCAGTTTCAATGACCATGAGTCGTAGTTGGTTGTGACGGTGTATAGTAAAATATTTAACTTTATATTAAAACAGTGTAACAGCTACTCGTACCAGCGTTGCCCGCACAGCTCTTATTCAGTGTTTTGATGAATATGACAAAGTGACATCTACTAAATATCACAATAAAATTGAAACTAATGAAACTCCGCCTAAAATTTCTGTATAGAATATCCAACTACACTAAAAAAAATCAGGAGATCACAACCAACAACCAACTCGAGGTCATTCAAACGATATTTTTAGAGAGTGATGTTAAACCATTTGATTTGGTAAGTGGGAGAAGGATAGAAAAAAGAGTGTCGCTACTGGTTTTTCTTTACTGTG